>LKNJ01000489.1:34964-63879 GCA_002120245.1 Maccullochella peelii | reverse complement strand
AAAAAAAAAAAAAAAAAAAAAAAAAAGATGCTTAGCTCAATAAATCAATCCTAATGGCAATACATGAAAGGCAGAAACTGGGGTTAGTCAAAGAGGTATATAAGAACATACAGATTTAGGCTTACCTTCAGGATATTGGCTGAAATCTTTTCAAGAAGGTTTAATTCACCTTCCCTTATCCACGACATTTTCGGACTTTAAAAGGTCTAAAAATAAGCGAATAAAATGGTTTTAAAAAGGGTTATGAGTGTCAACCTTATAACCCAGTCCACACTAGACAGAAAAAATACCAAGTAAATGTTTATACGACAAGAAAAGTATCTGCATGTCTTATTAACGTGTCATTTTAAAAAAATATGCCATCTTACGTGCAGCAAGTGGTGGATTTCTCCGTTAACTGCCAGCCAGGCTCACGAGACATGCAATAAACTTAACCGATATAAGGCTATAAAAGCACGAACCTAGTCACACATCGTCCAGAAAACATCTACTGTTAGTGGAAACTCCTTCATTCATTCAAAGTATTGAACCACACGCTGTTGTACTCACAAAATTACTCTAATTTTATCACATATCACAGACCTTCCAACTCACAGCTTTTACGATGACGATCTCTTCCGCATTGGAGTAAAGTGACGTACCCGCACGATGACGACTTCCTGTCAGAGGTTGGTAGATTCTTAAAGTGTCCATGATGTGGATGGACTGTAGGTCCATTCTGGTGTATATACAAGTTACAATCTTACTTAAGTAAAAGTACAGAATTATTATCAGCGAAATGTACATAAGGTACGTAAGTACTCATAATGCAGAAAAACTGGTCCTGTGAGTGTTATATTATTATTGCATTATTATTACTGATTAATGTGCAAGTAGCATTTTATTGTTAGCTAGTCAAGGTTGAGGTAATTTTAACTGCTTAATATTGTGATGGGTGATTTCATATATAACAACAAATCACATTTTATAAGTGATTATATGTTTTTATATCATCAGTAAATCAATAGTAAACGATCTAGTAATCATACCTGTCAAGGTGAAAAGGTACAATATTTCCTTCTTCAAGCATAAAGTAGCATAAAAAACTCACAAATGTACTTATATGCATGAGTAAACGTACTTAGCTACTTTCCACCACTGCCATACTCATATGTATTATAGTTATACCCTACTAGGTATGTAGAGTGCATTTTAAAATACTAGGATGGCTTTATCATGACGTTTAGGTGGATAACTCTGTGATATAAATAATGTGTGCAGACAAATTTAAAGTGTAAGTGTTAACAAACAGTGTATGTTGACCCGCAGTGTTCAAAATTAAATTTGAACACAGGTAACAAAACACACACAAAACATAATACATTAAAAGATGTAATGTGCTAGTGAGATAAAAACCAAACATATTGGCTACTTAAGACTCATCACCAAAATCACCATCACCAAAAAGATAAATAAAACAGCTAAAATTAGATTTTATCAATGAAGAAAAAGCAATAAAATTATTCTGAAGCATATTAGTAAAACCACAGAAAGAAATAGAAAAAAGAAAGAACAATAATTCTGTGCCAAAAATAATAAACGTGAGAAACATATCATGACAATTGCTGCTAACAGGCATGTCATACAAGTAGCTAAGTTCATCAAATAAGCTTTAAGCCTGAATTTCAACTTTGAGAGGGAGGAAGATTGCAACACAAATGACTGACCTGCAATAAACTCTGTGAAAATAAGCAAAATGAAACAAAACATTTCATAATAATCAACTGAGTTGTTAAAACATTCAGATTTTTTTTCACAATTTTATGATTGTGTGTTTTGTGTGTAGTTATATGATTATTCATATTATAATGTTTTGTTTCTTTATCAAATTTCAACAGTGAGCCTGCCCTGACACTTGCCATATTTGCGTATCTGCAGTGTAGTTCCGCCGTTAACCTCTGGGGTGTGACAGCAAGTTCATCAACAGTTCCTTTGCACTTTTTTAATGGCAAAGAAGAAGTTTCAGATTTTTTGGGGGGGTGAGGGCGTGAGGGGCTGGCCTTTTTTGTTCCGCTGGAGAATCCTGCTTGAACGGTGAGCAGGAGCACAACAGACCGACAAGAAATCACAGCGCCGCGGACAATCGGCGAAATCACTGCGCCGGAAGGGACCGCACTGCCCCGCGAAGGAAGAGTGGTTAGAAATAAGACGCTTTCTCCCTCCAGCTTCGCCGTTACTAGCTCCAGGGTCAACGGGCAGACAAGCAGCTGGCAGCTATCGCCGTTAGCCTCAACTCCTCTGCGGGTCCGGGGGGTTCTGGAAGGGGCAGGGGGCGGAGGTACACCGAGAAAGGAGAAGACTACACGCCGAGAGGAGGGGGCTGGAAGTCTGAGACGCTTCCAGCCTGAAGGGGCCGGCGGTTTGGCCACAGCACCCCGGACTAGCTAGCTTGTACCCGCGCGGCTAAGTGAATGGGATGGAGCCGGGACCGTCTGGCGCTGGTAGGTTTATTTTTACTTTAGTGGTTTAACGTGCTATCAATCCGGATACCAGAGTTAGGGCTGCAGATATAAACTGTAGTTGAAAAAGGGGCACTGTAGCCTGGCCTTGGCGTCAGGGAGATGTACAAGGAGGCTTGGTGACAAACCCGTCTGTTGCATCGCAACGTTTACAGAAGAGAGAGTGGGAGATGGAGGGGGCTCTCTTTCAGTCTGCACGCACAACACCTTGCAGGGAACGTTATTATTTATCCAGATTTATAGCTATAGACAAGCCTTTTGGAGCGCTGACAATATCCTCAGTCATGCGCGGGGCCAGGGAGGTCGTGGGAATCTCGGTGAGGAGGGACGAGGTGAAGCCCGCCTTCAAGCAGCAGCAGCTGGCTGCACCCCACACAGCAGAGCAGCCTCCCTTTTCACTGACAGGTTATGTTTGCACACAGTGTTCAGGTTGTCTAAAGAGTGTTTAACACCTGTACTCTCCATGCGCACTAGGGACACAAGCACAGGCCTAAAAATCTGCAGAGACAGTTGAATTATTTATATATATATATATGGAACCAACCAAAAATAATCCTCAATTGTAATATCTGCACATCTGCTGTTAAGAGTTGAAAGAACCTGTTTTTAGACTTGGAAAGTCTGAGAAGCATGTGCAGTGCATTGCATTGAATTTGTATGTGGGCTTTTGCTCTACATACTTCACTTTCAGATTTACAGCTAGTGCTTGTCAGTGCCAGTGATGATCTTTATTTGGCAGTTTTGTTGGTAGTGTTTGACTTTATGCCCAGGTCTGAAGTCCACCTATTGTGGTAAACATTGAACGCTGGCATTTACAATCCAGCTTTGAATCTGTCTTGTACTTTAGGAAGGCGTGGTTTATATATTGACTGCAGATTTTTTAGGATGGGTGAAGGGCCCCCGGGGCCCCTCATCTCACAGTCTGCTTTTGTGTTTGAAGTGTGATGTGCTGCTCTCCTAGACTGAGCTGATTGCCATGTTTAGCTCATGGTCAATAGCCAATTATTCAGAGAGCCAACTAGTTTGGCCAAAACAATTGATGCATAATTGGCTGTTCCTTCTCATTCATTGGTCTGTTGTGATCTCCCGATGAGAGAAGGGGTCTCATTGTAAACATCCACTACTGTTCCTTATTTTGATATTTTAAAGGCTAATTTCATTGTAATAGATTTTTTTTCGATTTCAGTGTGTGTTTGCATTTAAGTTCAGTTGCACTCAGCCTTTATCATTAGCTACACTGGAGATCTGCTATTGCTGTCACAGTCAAAATTGAATTATTTAAAAGCTACATACTGAACTCAGAATGTAAAGAGTTCATTGTCTAGTTGTGTTCTGAAAATGTGCTTAAAATTAGTTGTACTGCAGAGCTCACCTAAGGATCATGAAATCATGGCCATTAATGAACCAAAATAAGGTGTGCAAAAATGTACATGTTCTGCTAAATAGAACTTTAAAGTAGTCATTCTCATGTGACTTGGGGTTATTGCTTGTTACGTCATCGTAAATACAGTAAGTAGTGAGTGCCTTAATGTTGTGATGCAGCACAGAAGCTCTGCTTTAAGTTTTACTGCCCGGGAAAGACTGCTATTGTCTTGGGATATGTGAGAGTGCTGGCTCCGCTTCTCGCCATCTGCCTTCACTGGCACGAGGGCGAAGTGTGTGTCATTGTGCGAGTGTGCAACGATCACAACGCACTCTAGACGCTCACATTTTCGCACACACATACATGCTTTCTTGCACATAGAGTATGTGTGGTCAACACATGCCTGGTGACTGTGTTTATGGTGTTTCTCAGATGTGTTGTAGTGAAGTGTGATTCTACACATAGACACACACACACACACACACACACACACTAAGCACAGCATATTTCAATGTTTAATGGCTAATGTTACTCGTATTATCAGTTTGGCATTTTCTGAAGGATTAGTGAACATATGATTGAGTGGCATGTTTGACCCAAGGATTCCCATAGCAGCTATTTAAAGCAGGGCTTTTCCAGTTTGGGATACACAGGCGCCCAGGCCTGATGTGGGAACATGCTCAGTGCAGGACCAGAAAGGCCAAGGTCTCTTCAGCATGACCACAACGGCACCCTGCCTCCTCCCACCTCCTCCAACACCCTACACACACACGCACACACACACACAGGTCCCCTGATATCCATGACAATGCTGTGTTGCCGTGGTGTCTCCATGGTGAGGCTGGGAATGTAGAGGGGGCCCCCTATGTTTGTGTGTTATGGGTGTGTGTGTTCGCTGTAGCAAGGGCGCTCCCTCTGTCGTACACCCGTGTGTTTGTGTGTGTGAGTGTGAGACAGAGGAGCAGGGCAGCTGGGGTCTTTGTTGTGGTGGAGGAGGGCTGTTCTCTGGGGACCCAGAGGTTAAGGCAGTGGGCCCCTCTCAGGCAGGAGTCACAGCTAGCCTCACACCAACACCCAGGATCGGACCCCCCCCTCAGTATTAGATCTCCTGACTGGTTCAGGATTGTTTTTAAGACATGATGCTAGGGTGGACTCTGATAGTCACTAATCAGTCAAATGTAATAACTGATGTATTAAGTTACCCTTATTTTAGACTTCATTAGACTTATTTTGAAAGTGCAAAATATGTTTAGGGCTGAAACTAATGATTATTTTCATTATTGATATAATCAAAATTATTTTCTCAATTAACTGATAAATCAATTGATCTATAAAATGTCAAATAATAGTGGAAAATGCCATCATAAGTTCCCAGAGCCCTCTATAACATCTTGTCATAGAGAAGCTGAAAATCCCTTCATTTTAGAAGCTGGAACCAGTAGATGTTTGCCATTTTTGTTTGATAAATTACTTATTACTTAGTAATCTGTATAGCAGGGATGTGATCAGAAGCACAACAAAACCGAAGTTCATGGGATAAATGAATGGGAGCTGAAGTACAAACATCTTGCTACATAAAGAAGCATTTTTTCTAATGTATTCCTTTTCTTCCCCCGACATAATTTCTTTTTCCATCATCCTCCCCCTTCTCTTCCTTGTCCATCCTCATTTGACCTAATCTGGTTGTTCCTCCTGTTCTTTATGCCTTGTCAATATCCTCCTTCATCACCTTTTACCTTACTACTATAACGTACCTCTCTCCCTGACCCCAAATGCATATTTTGCTGCTTAACTGTTCCATTGTCATTGTTTCTCTCTTTTCCTATCTTCACTCTCCCTCTTCCTGTTTTCCTGTTCCTGCCACTCACTCTGGTGTCCACTTATCATGTCCCCTTTGCCTCTGCCTACACTCTTTTCCTGGCTTATGCCACATTCCTCGCCCTCTTTGCCCTGTCCTTTGCTGCTCACAACCACTTCCTTTGCCACCTCTTCACTTACCCGTTCTTTATCTCTTGTGTGCCTGCTTTGCCTATGTCCTTCCTCTGCTTTGACTTCTGTTCTCACTCTTGCTTTGTGCACATCCACTTTCCTCCTTCCTACCCTCTTTGCTCTGGACCCCCTCCACTTTGTCACCTGTCCTTGTCGATGGCTCCCTATCCCCTGTCTGTCCAGTGCCCATGGGGGTCTTCCCCCCACCCCTGCAGCAGGTGTTCCATGCACCCCGCCGGCCAGGCATGGGTACCGTGGGCAAGCCCATCAAGCTGCTGGCCAACTACTTTGAGGTGGAGATCCCAAAGATGGATGTCTATCACTATGAGGTGGACATTAAGCCTGACAAGTGCCCACGGAGAGTCAACAGGTAATAGAACGTTTGAAGACTGTGCTTACAGTTCAGTCACAGTGTTTCTTTTATTTCTTGTCTGTGATGTCCCAAATTCATCTGAAAGTACTTCTCAGTTGTCAAGTGTCATAAACAGTTATTAACTTGTGACAGCAAAGCACGCATTTTAAGAAGTCGACAATCAGCTGAAATGTCTGCAGTGTGGAAGACTTTGAAATTGGATAATGAAAGCCCAACAGTCTCTCCTAATCACTGTGTTGTCAGCCTTTTAGGAGGCAGCAGTAACAGCTACTTTCAACATGACCAACTGAGATGTAAATGTAATTCTTTGTAGCAACTATTTATTTATTTATACAGGTTGACTAACATGTTTTTCTGTGGGGAAAATAAGAAAAAAAACAGTTTCAGCTAAAGCAGAGCTCTTCTTCCTTAGATTGATCCTACTAGCTTTAACACACTTTATGTATGCATGCTTGGGATGCGGTATAAGTAGATATTTTGTCATAACTTACTCAAATTTGGAGCAAAAAACCTGAACCTTGTGAACTGCTTCTGATATTTTCAGCCATTGAAACGTATTTTCCAAACTTCAGGTCACATTATATGCTCTGCTTTATACTGAAGGCAAAGCCTCTGAGAAAATCATTCCTAGTGTGACCCCTCATCAGGTCTTGAAGAGCAAAATGCAATGTGAGAAAAGTCTCTGCATCTGCACAGAATTGGGCAAAAATGAAACGCCGAGTATGCATGGGTTTCAGATCACATTAAGCAGTAGGAAGCCTTCTCCTCCTGCAGTAGCTGTGCCCGAGTGACCGGACTGGACAGATGGTGGAGTCAAAAGTGAATCTAACTTAACTGACCCTTTCACCTTGGCTGGTGTTGATGCTGCAGAGCGTGCTTGAAGAAACCCTTGTGCTAGATGGATGAAACATTTGCTGTCTGATGTAGGTTTAAATTAGAATGGTTGTGTCAAAATCTAGATGAAATCCTTGAGAATCCAAAGGATATTATTAGATAAGTATCGTTCAACCTTGTGATATCATGCAGGAGCAGAAGTAGGCATCTATTGCCTGTGCTTATAAGAGGTTTATTGCAGAAAAAGTAAATTCATCAGTATTCTATTTATGGTGAAGTGTCTTCTTTGGGTTCGCTCAAGAAATATACCGGCTAGCATGGATTGTTGTGTTAGTTTCTATGTGCTTCATTCAATATTTTTTATAATGGGGCCATTAGTCCCTAGACAGTTTTTAGTGGCCCCATCCAAATATTCTTTTCAGCTGTAACGCATTAAAAACAAAAAAAGAGCTGCCATGATTGTGATTTGTCACATTTATTACTTTAATCCAAGCAACAAACTGTACATACACATGAATTGCAAAATTCAGGGGGGAAACGTGCTGTCTGTCTGCCCTGCAGACATTTGAGAGAGCTTTTTTAAAAAAAGACTGTCTTGTCTGCCTTTGAGGGCAAATGGCAACACGCCGCACAATACATGTTTTCTCATGCTTTATCCAGGAGAATTTCTCCTTCTATGAAGGCATGTATGTCATTTTCCCTTTTATTCAGCTTTCTCCGCTTTCAATTCCAGACTAAAATTGTAGTGTCACCCCTGTGATTATGAGGTGGCTGTCAACAAGATATGATTGACTATCATGTTCCACGGTTGTCTTTTGTGTGGAGTCATGTGTCAGGTATCAGGGTAAGGCTAGATGCAGGAATAAAATATATATACTGTAGGCTAACTTTGTTGTCTGTTCCAGGGTGGCTTACTAACAGCCTCAGGCCTTTGGATAACTGTCAATCATCATTAAGAAAGATAGGGTTTAAAATGGTGAGAATCTGTCTTTCAGTCTAGAAAAACCTAGATATAGTTAGATCAGTGGTTCTCAACCTTTGTTGGGCCAGCGCCGGCTAATTGTCTTCCCTGAATATTAATGTTGATTATTATTCTGTGTTATATCATTAAAAAAGCATGTCATTGAATGTCAAATAACAGATTTGATTTTAACAGGACAGTTCATTATCATTAGTTTCCCAGGGAGCAAAACACCCATATGAATAGAAATAATATTCATGAGTGAGTGTTAAACAATTGGGGTAGATAACAGCCAATCAGAAATACCAGACAAGAAGCATTCTTCTTAATTGTTCCAACGGAAAACAAGAGCAGCCTACCAAGGAAAAAGTCTGAGGTTACTGGAAAAAACTCAAGGATTTAGCTTATCTTTCAAAGGTAATCCACTAAATTGCTTGAGCCCTGTGCTTGGTGGTTCTCTGCCAGTTTCTTCACTGCGGGTTGCAGAGAAGTTAGTTTCAGTGCCACCAAGCGATTGCGATACTTAGACTGCATGTGGAGGACCTGGCTGAATCCATGCTCAACTATGTGTTGTTGGGAAAGCAAGAAGCAGCGGCCTAGTCTTCTCCCCGAGACCCAGGGAACGCTGGGCATATTTGACCCATATGCTGCCCCAGCCAGAGGTGTGGAAAGTAACCTAGGCCTTGTTGTCGCACTGGATGTCGTCAAGACGCATCTGGATAGCGGGCTCACATTCGGTCAGGTCCTCCTGAAAGGGCTGCACCACCCATCCATGTCGGCCTTAACCATCCTCAGGTGGTCGGTGTAAATGAGGAGGCGGTCATTGGTAAGAGCCTCAGACACCTGCAATGAGAGTATCCTCCAAATTGTTCTCTGTGCATATTTTCTGACTATCTGATTTTGAGCTGTTTTTTTTATTGTTAATTAGTCTACTAATAAATGTGTCTTTATATTTATAATGCACATATGTGCATCCAGCATGTGACTTTTTGGCATTAAATAGGGCAGAATTAATTCAGCAGATTTTTTAATGGAGTTGGGTCTGACATTATTTTGTGTTTATTCCCAGCAAATCAAACCTGGTAAATGTCCCATGTTTTGGGATTTCACATTTCCTTTTATTCATACACTTATTTAAGATGTTTAATGAAGACTTCACTTGATGAGGTCAACTGTTTTAACTGCAGAGAAAAGTTGCGGCGGTAAACTCTGCCGTCTCAGCTGGAATCGAGCCAGCTGATGGCGTTGCTGTGACTCAGCTTGTCATGTGGCAGGTGTCTGATTTTAATATTGTTTTAAAGAATTGTTTATTTATGTTTATTATGATTGTATAGTTTGTGTTAAAGTGTGTGTCTGGATGCTAGATGCTGAGTTGCTTTCACGGGAAGTTCAACAGCGGATATCCCTCTTGTAAATTTGTAACCACAGCAATAACACGGCGTTCATGGTGTAGAAATGAATGCTTTCAGGAGAAAGAAACTCTTAATTTCCTCCACGGGGAAAACCAAGGAAGAGAGCGTCCATTTTCCTGAGTTGACACAGTAAACGCCATGTTGGTGAAATTTTATAGGTGATTCTCTGACGTCCCGTTCCCAAGAAGGCAGCATGGAGCTACAGTACAGAAAGCCGACAGGAACAAGTAAAGAGTTGTTACTATGGAAATCATACACCGTCTTGTCTAGTCGCACTGGTGTAAACTGGCAGGTTTCAGAATGTTGCAGACCGTATATATTTACAAGTAGTTGCAAGTTTCAACTCCCCTCGTTGTGAATCTTTGGTGTAAACTCAAACACCCCCCAAGAACACCTCGCACCGCCCCCTTTCAAAAATATGGTACCCCCGTTGAGAACCACTAAGTTAGATAGATATTCTGTTTGTTTTTTCTGAACAAAAAATGGCATCTGGCTATTGGCTGAAGCAATATGTTATTATACAAACATGGGGTAGCCATTATTGTTTACAATTTAATTTAGACTTTAGAAGCTTTAATGAATTAGCTGTATTATTTCCTCAAGACTAATTCATTACTTTTCTCTAAACTTGAAAGGAATAACTTGACCTGATTTATTTCTGTTTAGGAAAACTCATATAGCATTCTGTTTTTGATTAAACAAACTATCTTTTGTTCAAATCCTTGAAGAGCTCAGCAGAATGACAAGGTGGTCCAGAGAACACTCTAGGAGAGTCCTTGAGCTTTGTTGCCTTTCTAATTAACAAGGATGTGAACAGAAACAGAAACAAACGAATAAATTAGTTATCACCTATTTGCAATTTAAAAAGAGTTGTTTGCTCAGAAAACCTGAAATTCTAAAGAAGACTCCTTGAAAATTGCATGTATTTATACCACCTTCTCTAACATTCAGAGAGGGTCTTTGAGCATCAGCCTCTTTCGGTTTTAGAGTTTGAGACAAAGGTTTCAATAAGGCATGCAAAGGTCAAGCCCTTTGACCTTTTCTTTCAGAACAACTCCTCAACCCCCCCAATTTTAGGAAGGCCAATGCACCATGCATTGAAAGGTGGCCCCCCGGCCACACCCTCACTCTTTTTGATTTCCAGATCAGGCAATGGGTTTAATTGGCAGAGCGGGGTCTCTTTTTGTTTCTGGTGCATTTTAATCCCATATTGTGGTTGTGTGTGTCGCTTCCTACAGGGAGGTGGTGGAATACATGGTGCAACACTTTAAGCCCCAGCTCTTTGGCGACAGGAAGCCAGTGTATGATGGCAAGAAGAACATCTACACGGTGCTAGCACTTCCTATTGGGAGTGAGAAGGTAAGTGTTTGCAGTAGTTTTGCATTAAACTGTTACACCATGCCATAATCACTAACTAATTTCTCCTCAGAGATCAATAAAGTCAATTTGAAGCCCGTTCGAACAGGAATTACACTATTTCTCTAGGGGAGGAAGGGTTTTCTCAAAAACACTGAATACAGGGTTCGTACAAAGTCTTGAAAGTTAAAAAATTTTTAACCTTTATCTTTTCAAGGTTAGGAATGAATTTGAATATACTCCTTGAAAAATGCTTGAATTTCAACATAATCTGGTGTTTCATCATCTACACAATCACTCATGTAAAACAAAAATCTTTTAATATTTGAAATGAATGATGAATGTCATATTTGTTTGTTGTCTCCTAGCATTTATAGTAACAATTTAAATGTGATGATAAAGGCTTCGAGAGTTTGGAAATTTTTGGTTTAGGTACCCTGAAAGTGCTTGAATTTTACTCTTTAAAAGCTGTACGAACCCTGTGAATAGAAGACACTATTTAGT
This sequence comes from Maccullochella peelii, assembly GCA_002120245.1. Taxonomy (NCBI): domain Eukaryota; kingdom Metazoa; phylum Chordata; class Actinopteri; order Centrarchiformes; family Percichthyidae; genus Maccullochella; species Maccullochella peelii. The sequence continues at coordinate 52,589 of LKNJ01000489.1, read as the reverse complement.
GTTTTTTTATCTCCTGCAGAGCACATATGTCTATCCATTTGTAAGAACCACAAAGACCTACTGTTTTATGGACCACTGTTACTGTCTAGTTGGATGCTGGAATGTTTAAGTACAAAGAATTCTGCTTTCTGTTATTTCTAATCATGAAGGAGTAGTTTGACATTTTGGGAAATGTGCTTTTTTTTTTCTTGCCGGGAGTTAGATAAGAAGATCAATACCATTCTTATATCTTTCTGGTAAATATAAGGCCACAGCCAGTTAGCTTAGCATAAATACTGGAAACGGGGAAATAGCTAGCCTGGCTCTGTCCAAACGAGTCTCTGCTGATGGCAAGACTGCGGGAAGTCACTGCTCCTGGCCAAAAAGTAGTAGTATAAAACACATAACCCCTCTAAAATGTTTTTGTGCAGATTAAACAAGATATAATGTGTTAATTAGTGAGCTTTTAGAGGTGCTGATAGGCAGATTTCTTTACTTTTGGACAGAGCCAGGCTAGCTATTTCCCCCAGTTTCTAGTCTTTATGCTAAGCTAAGCTAACTCATATTTGCTGTACACGAGTGGTATCAGTTTTCTCACCCAACTCTTGGCAAGAAAGTGAATAAGTGTAAGTCAAACAAATTCTTTAAGGATTCAGAGCCATTTACTATGACATACAGTTATTTAGTAGTCCATAGAGCAATGGAAACAAAAACATTAGGAAAGCAAAACCATGCAAGCTCATGGGTTGTTGTAATGTTAGCTACAGGTAACCAGGCTGTAAGCTGGCTTCTTGTAAGTGATGCGTAATAGGCAAGGTGTTTTTGAACCACCCTCTGTAATATGAAATACCTTCTCCAGTACACTGCATAGCCTAATCATTTGCTTTTCAGCAGTGTTCTTTACCTCTCCTGTTCTTTTCTGTCCTTTCTGTCCTCTATTTCTCCAGGTGGATTTTGAGGTAACCATCCCAGGTGAGGGTAAGGACCGAATCTTCAAGGTGTCCATCCGTTGGCTGGCCAAAGTGTCATGGCGCCTGCTGCAGGAGACTCTGGTCAGCGGCCGGCTGCAGGTCCCCCTCGACTCAGTTCAAGCCCTGGACGTGGCCATGCGCCACCTGGCCTCTATGAGGTACACCATAGGAACCCTTTCTCTCTTAGTTACACCAGTACAGACAGAAACACGCATACATACCCACTGCAACATCCCTACTCCTGTCAAATTGTCTATTTAGTTAGATAGTTATTTCTAAGAGTTATATGCATGAACATCTTGCAGATAGGAAAGGAAAAAATGTTTTTGCCAAGTTCATTTTTTTGTTGACATTATAACTGTGCAGCTTAGCAAGGTTAACTGAGTTGTTCCATTCACTTGCATCAGACTATCATAGCTCCAGGAGTCACTAAACAAAAGATGCTTGTTAGTTGAGATCTGTGTGAAAGTGTCCACTGAACAATGCTGAGCAGGAGAATAATGATAACTGGCTTGAGGACTTGACCTGAAAATGGTCATAAAGGAAGTCTTTAAGCTGCAGAAGAAGTCAGTTCAGTGATGATGCACTGTTACATATAACTCCCATTTTGGTGTTTTTCCATGCAGGCTTTCTATTTTTTTCTAATGGTTACATATCCCTCTAAGAGTTGACTTATTCTGAGACTTCCTACATGAGTCGGCAACTTTACTGGACATGAAGTCATGCTGAGCTCATGCTTTGAATTCCGTCAAGTCCTTTTGCACATTCATAATTTTCACCTCCCCACCTCCTCCAATTAGGTACACTCCAGTGGGCCGCTCATTTTTCTCCCCACCTGAAGGATACTACCACCCACTGGGTGGGGGGAGGGAAGTCTGGTTTGGCTTCCACCAGTCTGTTCGCCCCGCCATGTGGAAGATGATGCTTAACATTGATGGTGAGTCACTGAAGACATGCTCACCAGAATGTGTGTAGTCAGTCAGTGATCTAATTGTTTTTACTGACATTGCATGACTAGGCAGACACAGTTGGACAGAAATGGTGAAAAGTAAAATTTACTCCAGGACCGAATGAGGATTTGAACCACCAATCATTATATTATTTATAATTATGATATCCTAAGTATAGGCTGATGCTCTCCTTTCTAATGGCTGCTTGTGCCTTAAATGGTGGCGTAAAGGCTAATAAAAGTTGTGGACATCCATGCACCTTTTGTTAAGTTGCTCTTCTCTGATTTGTATGGACTTATTGCTGTTCTCTGTCTCCCTCTAGTGTCCGCCACGGCCTTCTACAAAGCCCAGCCTGTAATTGAATTCATGTGTGAGGTTTTGGACATTCGCAATATCGACGAGCAGCCCAAGACTCTCACTGATTCGCAAAGGGTCCGCTTCACCAAGGAGATTAAAGGTGGGCTACTGGCCAGTGTGAAAGTGCCTTCCAAACACATCATGATAAGCCCTCAACAAGAAAATAAATTTACACATTCATACCCCTATCTAAAGATTGTTTGCTCACTTTACATCTGGCAAATGCATTTCAAACCTCTTCCTTGACCTGATACATAACCTACTGTCGTTTGTTATCAGGGACATTTAAATTACTTTGCTTTTAATTATCATGCCTGTCTTTCTGTGTCTGTTTCTGTTAATGCTTGTGTACCCCACTTATTGGTGGCATTACCAGGCTTGAAGGTGGAGGTGACACACTGTGGCCAAATGAAGAGGAAGTATCGTGTATGCAATGTCACCCGACGACCTGCCAGCCACCAGACGTAAGTACACAGACAGCATTAAATTACATTATATTACATTCATCTGGCAAACTCTTTTGTAAGTGACTTACAATAAGCAGTGTATGACTGCTATGGACTTTGGATTAGATACACCCATTGTTTATCTTTAAGCATAAATCTACTTTACTTTGCATTATGAGGATATCCCCCAAATTGACTATATGGATTTGAATAATGTAGGTAGACATTTGTTTGTCATAAAGATCGTCTTGTAGCTTGTTTTGACCAAATAGTGCCAGGTACTAAAGAGCCGCAGAAACAAATTTCAGGAACTAAGCTACATGCTGTAAATTCCCCTTTGCACATTCCTGTTTGTGTTTCAACCTCATATGATAAACCATGAAGATAAGGCAAATTAAAACAGTGACAGATTTAAAAAAACAAACAAAAAACATGGTGGTGTTTGAAATGCATTTTTCACGCTTGAGGAAAACAACACAGAGTCACCCTGTTGTTCTTTGTAGTTAGTGTTGCATGATTCTGACGTTTCAATGACTGGAATGAATGAATGAATGAAAAGGAGACCAAAACCTCCAAAACACCTTTCTCCACACTGTTTTTATGGTTATTTTAGCTAAAGTTTTGTCTCTCTTGTTCACTCTCTTTTGTTTTTTTCATTACCACTCCCTCTCTCATTCACTCACCAGACCTCTCGACTGCCTCTTCCTCTGTCTTTCTTTATCTGACTATTTTATTTTTGGGCACTTTCTTAGAGGAACTATATTAATCCGTAGTTCCTGCAGTTGAAATGCAGGTAAAGTTCCTGATTTCCTTAAAAGATTCTTGTATAGTTGTATTTATCAGTATTTTATCCAAAATTGTTTCTTTTTAGTGCTGAAATGATGCGTCATTTGAATATATGTTTGATATTTTAAAAGTTTGGTTAAAATATGAAAACCAATGTGTTTACAGCCTGACAGAAAGTAAGAATTGCTTTCTCTTCTTTATTTAATATCAACCTGTATAAGGCTGTTTTGATACATTGCTTTGGAGTCTGATAAGTTGTGATTGTTATTTTATTATCAACCTGGATGAATCAGCAAATCAGGAGCTGGCCAGTGATGCATTGCGATGACAATGACATTCGTCACTGATGTGCCACGCACTCATGACCATGCAGGGGTGCATCCACTCAAAATCTTTTGTAAACCATAACAGCAAAGGCAACTTCTTCATCTCTTAGTTTTTGTCTTTTCTTCCAGGTTTCCCCTCCAGCTCGAAAGTGGGCAGACAGTAGAATGTACAGTAGCCCAGTACTTCAAGCAGAAGTACAACCTGCAGCTAAAATACCCCCACCTACCTTGTCTACAGGTGGGGCAGGAGCAGAAGCACACCTACCTGCCCCTGGAGGTAAGAAAGGGTTCAAAGATGATACTGTGATACTAACACATACTAATAACAATGTATACTGACTATTTTGAGATACATCCAGTGTTAGTACATGAGAGTAACCATTGTTTACACCCTAATGACTCTGGGTTTCCTCGTTCCAGGTTTGTAACATTGTAGCAGGTCAACGATGCATCAAGAAACTGACGGATAATCAGACCTCCACTATGATCAAAGCCACAGCTCGCTCTGCACCCGACAGACAAGAGGAGATCAGCAGGCTGGTGAGTTGTAGAGACAACTGGTGGGTGGGGGCCACACAATTGATGTAACAACAGTGTATAGGAATGTATGACTCTCATTTATGTGAGAAATGATGGACTTTCTTCACTGTTCACAGATGAAGAACGCAAACTTCAACCTGGACCCGTACATCCAGGAGTTTGGGATCAAGGTGAAAGATGACATGGCTGAGGTGACAGGCAGGGTGCTTCCAGCCCCTATCCTGCAGTATGGAGGACGGGTAATATATGGCTCATTTATTATTTTAAAAAAAATCTGTTTTTGAGTTATGATGGGAGAGTCTGGAAGTAGGGACACAGCTGCAGTTTTTCACTACAGTACTGTACATATTTTTGTTGTAGATCTGACCTGATTTCGTTTAATCCTTATCTCTTCTGGTCCTGTCTTCCACAGAACCGTGCCATAGCTACCCCCAACCAGGGAGTGTGGGACATGAGGGGGAAGCAGTTTTATAACGGCATCGAGATCAAAGTGTGGGCGATTGCCTGCTTTGCCCCCCAGAAACAGTGCAGAGAAGAGGTGCTCAAGTAAGTATTAATCAGTAGTAACAGTGGGAATTCAATTTTGGGAGGGAATTAAATAATTTTCCCTATTCTTTGGCTGTTTTGAATTTGATAGTCATTAGATCCACTTTAATTTAGCTGCTCGCAAGAGATCCACAATGCCATATTTAGCCTACATTTCTCAAAAACTGATTACTGGTAATTTTCGTTATAATATAATTAATAATATTTCCTAATGACAGGGCAGTGATACAGTATAGTATGAAAATCCTTAGCCTTAGCTTGCTGAATTTTACTACTCTGCTTTCTTCTCAGGAACTTCACAGACCAGCTGCGTAAAATCTCTAAGGATGCTGGGATGCCAATTCAGGGCCAGCCATGTTTCTGTAAATACGCCCAGGGAGCGGACAGTGTGGAGCCCATGTTCAGACACCTGAAAAACACCTACTCTGGACTGCAGCTCATCATCGTCATCCTGCCCGGAAAAACTCCTGTCTATGGTAGGCTATGTTATTTCTTTTCTTAGATACTCTCTGTTTGTCATGATGAGAATCTGTTATCGTTTTTGCACAGACAAATAAGTAAGTACTACAAGAAAATGTGTCTAAAATTGTCATGAAACCACAAAACCATTTAAAGACATACTCTGCTGTTAAAGCATCATCATCAAGACCGATTAATGTTGAAAAGCTGAACTTCTCAAAATGCTACTTCAGTCTTTTAGCATTATGGTGTTCTTCATGTCCCATTTCCAAACTGTCGTCTTTAGCGGAGGTAAAGCGCGTGGGAGACACCCTCTTGGGCATGGCCACGCAGTGTGTCCAGGTGAAGAACGTGGTGAAGACGTCACCTCAGACCCTCTCCAACCTCTGCCTCAAGATCAACGTGAAGCTGGGAGGCATCAACAACATCCTGGTACCTCACCAACGGTGAGCTTTTGTTTGGACTGCCTTTGAATTAGTTGTGCATATTTATGGCAGGAGGACAACAGTGGGAATTTTAATAATAATGCTGTCAGATATTAACAGGTGTTTAACCTTTGTGTAACCCATTCATGTCAGACTAGTGGAAGTGGCTCCTGCAATATACACCTAAGATGTACATTTTGTATTATTTGGTATTTGTAGTATTTGAAACCCACAAAGTCCTGCTGGATGACAGTCTGTATATTGACCTGTCTCAGCATTTCAGCCTGTGATGATTAGTGGTGCAACAGATCGCAGTTGATCCGTACAGATCTCCCCCCACGGTTCAGCGCGCATGTGATTAATTGCAAAGTTTAACCATCATAGTGTGACATACAGTTTTACTGCCGCAGATGCTTGCTGTGTTTTATTCTGAAGCACTGAAGGTTGATTTGATTATTTAAAAAAGCAGTTTTGTTTTCACATGAACGGGGCATAGGATTAAATCAGGGATGTACGTTGCAAGAGGAAAAGAAGCGCAGTGAGTGACATTCATGGCTAGCGGAGGAGAGGAAGAGCTTGAAAGGCCTCCCGCATAATTTAATTCCCAGGTATGGGAGCATTTTGGCTTCCCCGTTAATGTTAATAAATAATACATGGAAAGCAAAGTTATCACTTCTTTTTTTCTTTTTTCTTTTTATCCGAAAAATGATCTGTGATCCGTGACTCCAATCCGTGGTCCGATCCGAACCGTGAGTTTTGTGATCCGTTGCACCACTAGTGATAATACAACTTCTCAAAAGCAACCCCGCACTGCCTTTTATGAGCAAGTGTAATTTGCATCTCCTCCTCCATTCGCTCTCTCAGGTCAGCAGTGTTTCAGCAGCCGGTTATCTTCCTGGGAGCAGACGTCACGCACCCCCCTGCTGGAGATGGCAAGAAGCCCTCCATTACTGCTGTAAGTCTCCGAAACAATGCCGTCATTAAACAACACGAGTTGACCTTGAACACAGTCTCAGCAGGAGGCAGGGAATGTGCATCTACTGCGTGTCACACAAAGTCAGGCCACTTGTCAAATCTGTGCGTGCAGGTTAAGCCCACGTGTGGGGGACGCTGGAGTGCTTTTGGCTCTGCTAACTTGTGATGGGCATTTCTCATTATTACTTGTTATTTAGAGACTAAATGGTTATTTGATTAACCAAAAGAAAGTCCAGGTTATTTGATAATAGAAATAAGCGTTAGTTGAATGCAATGATAGATTGTTTAATTATTGTCTATGTCTTGTTTAAGATCATAGGCTGTAGAAAAACAACAGGTTTGACATTACCCATAGGTTTCTGAAGGGATGTTTTAAAGATTAGGTTTGCTGTTTATCGCCATCTTTGTCAGGTACTGGAGTCAGAAAATGAAGACTTGGTCTAAGTGGATAGGCTGAGACAACTCTTCTAAACATACTTCTTGTTATGTTTCAGTGTAACTCTAAAACTACCACCAAGACACACATTAGAAGAAGAGAAATTGGCTTTTGAGGCCCTAATTTCTTGTTGGGAAGATATTGACTTTGTAGTTCAAGAGAGAAGTATTTTTCTTTGACTTCAATACATACACATATAGCAGCTCAAGACACTTCCACGTGGTTTAGAGACACCAACAAGTCAAAGTAATTCATTTATACATTTCACAGAATTGATCAGCATGAATGTCAAGCAGATTCTGTCCACTGCTGCTGTTTGTGTTGGACACAGCAGCACGAAATACAGCAACCTTTAAGAATAATGTAAGAAAATTACCAACACAGGGTTTTTGTCCCCTCTTTTTAAACCATTTACAAAGCCATAAAAAATTCTGTTATCTATTTATAAGTATATAGTTATGTAAAGTGAAGCATCTGTTGGCAGTCCAGATGCTAAGTTGGCAGGGGCACTCCTTTTTACAGGCAAATCAAAAAACAACAACGGCATGTAAATAATGCAAATGACCTTAAGATGTCATAGAAAAGCAAATGCACATAGTCGTGGTTGCCTGGTGACAGTGGCACTGGGTGGCCATGGCACACAGCAGTGGAGGTAAGAGAAGAATCTCACAGCCATAAATAGTATGTTTGAGGCAGAAGAGCTTTAACACCTTTAATCTTGAACACAGACGAAAAGTGAATTAAAACACTGTACAGCAAACGTCACTACATTCAGCTGATACGTGAGTATTTGTCATTCATTTGACTGTTATGGTAACATGAATGCACAATAGAAATGGGCAAATACTATTATGCTTTTTGGCTGTTGGATAGATGAGAAGAATTCATCACCTTGGTAACTTGGGGTGGGCATTTGTAATCCATCTTGGCATTTTCATTAATACCATCATTAGCTGCAGCCCTTATTTACAGCTTTAGTAAGTATTGTGTACTCTCAGGCTGTTTATAACACTTACAAAGCAATTTAGCTTGTAGAACTGTGGAAGTGTTTTGGCTGATCAGAACATTTCACCAACACTAACTTGTTTCTATTCTGATGTATTAAATTAGTGTCCATTAAATTAGAGTCCATTTCGTGAGAAACGTCTGCAGTCAATTTGACTTTTCGTTTAGTCTTGGATACACAATAAATGAGGCTGAACAAAGAAAAAAAAAAAGTAGTAAGAGAGGAGTTAGTGAGGGATAAGGGGAAACAAATGGCTCATCATTGACTCACGTTCAAAAAGGAAATGACGTCAACCCTCGTCTGCCCTTGACCTCAGCTCGGCTGTGGTTGGCTGTGTTGTTGCCTGGCAATTATGACAAATGCTTGAGTCACACACACGGTGAGGATGGGAGAGGTGAGTGGGTCTGTCTTGATCCTCCTGACTGAGGAGAAAACTGGTGAAAAATGATGATTGTAGTGCAGGGTAAGGATTTGAGGGAAGAAAAATAAATGGTGGATGTTGAGCCTCCCACACTTCCCAGTGGCAGCCTCTAGGGGATGCTAACGTACAAATATACACATTGGGACAAACGACTGATAAGTTTCTTATGCTTCTTTATTATGGGTTTTTTTTTTGTCTGTGTAAATTGACTATTCTAAATGGAGCAATAGTACAGATGTTCTGATTAAAATTTTAAACATTGGAGCATCTACTGTGTAGTTTCTCAAATAAGTGAAAAGTCTTATTGAGTCCTCCTCTAAGACACTGTGACCTAATGGCACACTTTTTTTTTTTGCACGTTACCAGTGGGAATCAAATCACTAACCCTGACCGTGCCCTGTTCAACTCTGTCACTCCCTTCCTCCCCTCTCTTCCAGGTGGTAGGCAGTATGGATGCTCATCCCAGCAGATACTGTGCCACAGTGCGAGTCCAGAGACCCAGGCAGGAGATCATTGAAGATTTGTCTTACATGGTGCGTGAACTGCTGATTCAGTTCTACAAATCGACCCGGTTCAAGCCCACCAGGATCATTTTCTACAGAGATGGAGTTCCTGAGGGACAGTTGCCACAGGTAATATGGAGTCATGGTAGTTTAAACTGATGGGAGTTCTTTGATGGTTGATATACTAGACTCTGGGTTGTCTAAAATATGTAAAAATGCAGTATTTCTTATTAAATTATTTGCATTATGATGTGATGTTGGCAAAGTGCATTTCAGCTTTTTTCTCTAAGATTAACTATATCAGTTTGAGTGCGAATAAATGATTTTCTTGTGTGTAGATTCTGCACTACGAGCTCCTGGCCATCAGGGATGCGTGCATCAAGTTGGAGAAAGACTATCAGCCAGGCATCACCTATATTGTGGTGCAGAAACGCCACCACACACGCCTCTTTTGTGCTGACAAGTCTGAAAGGGTGAGCTTTCCATTTTCTAGCACATTTTCTTTTAAAGCTCTCTTTTCATAATTACATACTTGTTTTCATATGTTTAATAATTATCATCTTGTGTTTTCTTTTGATAGATTGGGAAGAGTGGGAATATTCCTGCAGGGACTACAGTGGACACCAGCATCACTCATCCCTTTGAGTTTGACTTCTACCTGTGCAGCCATGCAGGCATACAGGTAATAATAACAGAAACACAATGTTTTTGTGCTCTGTAATTAAGTTTTTGAAATCCCTTAATAGATTCTAATAAGACTGAATGCCTTTGACCCCAAAACCCTACATATCGCATTTGGTTGTTTTACATAACCAGTTTTTTTTGTGCACATGTTTCATCTCATTTTTATTGCCATCTCTCTGTCTCCAGGGTACCAGCCGGCCATCTCATTACTACGTCTTATGGGATGACAATCGTTTCACGGCTGATGAGTTGCAGATTCTAACCTACCAGTTGTGCCACACTTATGTGCGTTGTACCCGCTCAGTCTCCATCCCTGCGCCAGCCTACTATGCTCGTCTTGTGGCCTTCCGTGCCCGCTACCATCTGGTGGACAAAGAACATGACAGGTTAGTGTAGTCATGAAAGATATAACATGGGGTTTCTCAGACTTTGATAACTCGTGACCCGTTTTTTTGGTTCCTAAAATTCTTACGACCCACAGAAATGGGAAAATTTTCATATTGTAACGTAGATTTAAGTGTGACATAGGCCTTCTTCTCATTTCTGTTTTTAGAAGCAGTGAAAAATTTAAAACATATTTACTTTCCTTATCACAAATATATCAAGCATAAAGTACATATCATTCTTAATATAACTGTTCTGCCACACTATCTGCATATGAAGTGACCCCAAGTTTGAGAGACAGTGCTATTGGTGACTTTATACCAATAATCACATATGAAGTGTCACTGATCTTTGTTCTCCAACATCTCCCCGTCATCTCTCTGCAGTGGAGAGGGCAGCCATGTGTCTGGTCAGAGTAACGGTCGGGACCCCCAGGCTCTGGCTAAAGCTGTTCAGATTCACCACGACACCCTGAGGACCATGTACTTCGCCTGAGCTACACCAATCATCACCGCCATCGATCCCTCCCACCTCATTTCTACCTGAGTGGGCACACTGCCCACCACCACTACCACCTCATCCCCATCCCTTATTCCCAATGACTGCCCACTACACACTCCACCTGTCAGTCATTCACCCAAATCCAAGAAACATAAGGCCCTTCACCTGTAAAACACAGGCAGACTCTACAGCCTCATGCACTCAAAAGGTTTTGAATATTATTATTATTATTATTATTGTCATTTTGTTGTTTTTTACTTTACCAGAACTATTGTTCTTTTTATGTTGAATTTTTAAAACTTGGGTATTATTATGTAATTGTACGCTACCTTCACACTCCTGTGTATGTAAGTATGCAATATGGATGGGAGGAAAATAGGCGATAGAAAGAAGAAAAAAAAAAAATCACAAAAAACTTTTTTAACTGCCACCACGATGCTGCCTCTTTACCCATCTGAATGCCGGATGCTGGTGTTCCAAGGCCCTTAATATGGGGATCCTCCAGAGGGGTGGTACTGGGCATGCACACTTACATGTATCATTTTAATGTTGTCATGAACTACATTCATGTTTTTAATGTTTTTGAATAATGTTATTTTTTTAAACAGCCTTGAGGAGTCTGAGGTATGGTACATTAGCACTTAGTGTTAGCATGTAGGTGCCACCAGTCCTGCACATAAGAGTTTGTTAGTACATGTGAGGCTAGCCCTCTGGTCTTTATTAGCAGAGACAGAAAGAGCAGGTGTAGCATATCGTAGATACAGGAGAGAAGTCCTGCCGCACTCTCTGTGCTGGTTGGCCAGTCCCTGAGAGATTTAGCCTATAGAGGCAAGCTTAGCATAACAATAGAGGGACCATTTAAATAGTGTATCAAATATACTTGCACCCCATGCACCTAAACCAGCATTATTAACCAGCCAAAAGTGATGCCAACCAATGGAAAAGGGGCACTTAAACAGGAAGATAATCTTTTATTCCTGTATGCGTTGCTCTTTTAGGCTTTACGAGGCACTTTTTTTTAATTTACTGATCGATTTATTTTACTTCAAAACGGTTAGACTTGTCTGTCCTGAGACTTGACACAGACTACTTTTGAAGTTTTCACACCCACACTCGCAGAGGTTTCAGAGCAAAGAGGTAACTAAGGCAATAGGCAAGGTCACTCCTCTGAAGATTTGAATGCAGGCAAAACTAGTCTGTGATCACTCAAGTGCTGCAAAGCTGAACTCGCATTCAGCAATTGACCTTGCTCCGATCATTCTGCACATTCCAACATGTATCAGTGGAGATGACGCACTTCTTTGCATACCTATACACACCTATCCCCATTTTTACACAAGCTCTTCCCTCTGCAGGCATTTACAACTCATAGCCTGGATAGCAGAAGCACACACATCTCTACCCTCTCAGTCTCTTTGTTAGCATGTAGAGACCAACCTCTTCAAATGCACTTGTCCCCTTATTTCCCTCCAAGCCAAACTATCACTCCTCACCCTTTCCATCATCACCTTATATCCTTGCTGTCTCTTCTCATTTTTAACATCACACACCTGCAGCATCCCCTGCCCCAGTCCCCTAGCTTGTGTTAGCCAATCCCTTTTGGTGCTCTGTGTGCATGGGCGACACAGATAGGGGATTGTTACATTGGACAGGGTGGGCCACTATTACTACTACTACTTAATATGCCCTGCCTTTACATCTAGTCACGTTTTGGAGTTATGAATAAAATGCATGTAATTATTTTTATGACTGGATATTCTGAGCCACCTTATTTTGGTTTCCTTAGAGGTAGGAGCCTTGCGCTCACCACTGCCTATCAGTCGTTTAGCCTCGATTGTGTAAAGACTGCTTTTTCCTTTGTCATTATTATTATGAATATTGTGACTAGTGTCAGGGTGTATCCTCGAGGGCACTGTGGAGACTGTCTCAAAATTCCACCTCAGTTGCCCTTTAAGCGCCTCAAATCTTGTCTGATGGTCAGAGCCCCTTTGAGCTGAAAGGGATCAAAAGATAAGAGATCAGATGAGTTTGATTTTTAAATCATGTTTGTTAACTTGCATAATCAATATGCCTTTGTACACCATTTTACTGATCCTTCATTGTGTCCAAGGTGATTTGTATATATAAATATATAATATTAACCTGTTATGTATTTTGGCTCACCAGTTTCTGGGCCTTTCACAGTTGGGGCTAGTGTTTTATCCCTCATTCTGTGCTTAAAAAAAAAAAAAAAAAAAAAGTCTGGGGGCACTTCCCAGCACCACTGAAACCAGATGCAGTTCTTCACTCACTGAAGCCACAAAGCACCTTGCAAAGGGGGAAGACGAAATGGCAGTCACCCTAGAAATGCATCATGTGGACAAGGGAGAGTACACTCCTCTCCACACAGCCTCACTGTCTGACTAAGCAATATTGAAGCCACTGATCAAGAACAGTCCTTGTCATAGCACTTCCCAATAGATTTGAATGAAATGACATGGAAGCATATTATTTTGGCTCTGTAAGTGATAGTATGGGAACTCTGTTGGGGTGGGTTATTTTTTAAAGAAAATAAAATTGTTTTTTATTACGCCTGTTGTTTTTTTACTTGCTTATAACTTTAGTGCTATATTATTATTTACTTGTTTAATCTACACTCTTATACCACACACTTAAAAACTAATGATCCAATCACAAAAGAAAATAAAATGGAATTTACTGTAGCTAGGTTTACACATTTAACATTACAACAGAAGAGATGTAGCCCTAAACTTTCAGTCTTAACACAAATATAGCCAATAATTCATATATTGTATCTTAAAAATAAATTTTTTATCCATTAATTTATTCATAGTATCGTAAACGTAGGGTTACCTTTGGGTGAAGGCGGAGTTGATTCTTCTGACGTCTGGTGACACAGAGACCACCTCTTCCTGTCGGTGTCGGAAAGGCAACTTCACCATATTTAGCTGGCTTGCCGAAGCCCCGCAGAGTTGATCTGTCAACCAGACTGAAAATCTTGACACTTATCGGCGGACACTGCCCGGTGTTGACAGCTTTATTTTAGCACCGTGATACAAACTACAGAAGACGACGTCGGTGGGATATGGTGCTTCTGAAACGGGGCCGTGTCAACGGCTGTTTTTAACGCGATAAAAGTAGCCATCGCCTGTCAGAATTCCAACTATCCAACAGCCGAGCTAGCCAGATAGCTAATTACTGTAGCTACCCCGACGCTCGCTGTGCCGTAAATGCGAATTTATGTCGTCTCTATTAATGTTCAGCTGTCGGTAGGAATTCATTTGGACTCAGTGACTCCGCTGTGATGATGTCCTGACAGCTCCTCTCGTCCGTTCCAGCCACTTTCTTAAGCCTGGCTAGCGAGCTAACTTGGCTAACTAGCAGGTTTTCACTACCACAGCGTCGCGTTGAGCCACCAGTAGCTTTCGCCGTGGCAGTGAAATCCGATTGGATACGTTGACAGTGTGCGAACGGCGGTGTGCGGGGGCGCCGAAGACCCCCGGCCGGCGAAACGACTGCACCGAAGGGCCCCTTTTGACAGTCCGCAGAGACCAAGGCACTTGGTCATTCAGCGCTGCACAGGCGGCGCACTGCCGAAGGAGACACCGGATTGAACGGAGGAAGAGTCCCAAACGTTTGACACCTGTGATCCGGGAAGTGAACCGGGCAGGGACCTCATGAATGGAAATCGGAACTACAGGTAAATTATTTCCTAACGCCTCTTTACTAAGTTGTTGACTATTTTACAGTACATGTGTTAGCTGGTGAGATGAAACACCAGGGTGATGGCGTTGTGCTTGACAGCCCTGGGTGAAGCTTGAAGGTGTTTTAACTGTAACCAGGCAGGCTATCATCCTCTGCTGTTATTTTGCCTAAACATGAGTCACAGTTGAAAGAGTTTAATTGAATAACACTCCCCGTCATGCCAGACTGAATAAAACATGTTCTTTGAACTCAAAAGTCAAATATTTACCTGTTGTAATCATTTTATAAGTCATCCCCCAAGGGTACTCAGAAGTTAGTTCTGTCTCACTTACTGTAAACTCATTAGCATCACCAGCCAAATGTGAGGACTTAATTAAACAAGTGCTGAGGTTAAGCCTGGTATTCCCCTGCATTATCAGGAAGACTCCCACACTATTAAGTTATTTCATGGTTTTAGTAGTTATGGTGCAGAATGAGATGTTGTGTTTAGCTCAAACCTAACATGGCTAGCCACTTGAGAACTCTCTGTCCTTTCAAGCCCCCTCCCAGGTCCTGGTCACCCACTGACCCCAGACTGACCTCAACATATTTAGAAGTAGCCTTCTCCCATGGCGAGTACAGTGTGAGATTTAACCTGTTTTGCCATGCCCATGCTTTGTACATGAAACATTTAGCTAATGCTGTTTTCTAATTCCTTAAGAGTGAATAGGTAGGCAGTGTTTTTCTTAACAACATTGACAGGATTCTTGGTCATTTTTGGAAAAGATTAGCTGTAAATTTAAGCTGTGAAGTTTAGCTACACACCAGCCTGAGTTCAAAAACTACAAAACCTTGTCACTCAACATGTTGCTCTACAGCA
The DNA here is from genome assembly GCA_002120245.1 of Maccullochella peelii. Classification (NCBI taxonomy): domain Eukaryota; kingdom Metazoa; phylum Chordata; class Actinopteri; order Centrarchiformes; family Percichthyidae; genus Maccullochella; species Maccullochella peelii. Next base: position 37,330 of record LKNJ01000489.1, on the reverse strand, counting down.
AAAACCTCATGTAACCTTGCATATTGCTATCTAGTCCTGGTGATAAAAATTATCAACCTAGGCCATGGCCGGTAAACTGTTTCTTTCTTGCTTATAGTGGCAGTTAAACAGTCCGGACAGCCTGGCTTTGTCTTAGCTGTAACGGAAGCTTTCCACTTATGTGACCATAAACTGAACGCCAGGTACTCTTGATCAGCCAGTGACATATGATACAGCAGTTGGTTCTTTAATCCACCCCATCCTCCCCAAGAGTAGATCCATCTCTGCTGCCTACTGTCTCATTAGCCTCTCTGCTCCTCTCAGTTGGGACACTTCCCAATGCTGGTAAGCATAAGGGAACACAAGGTGTTTTCCCAGTAACCAAGCAGTTACAGTAATGTCAAACGGACTAAAACAGTTATGTGTCACTGCTGGGGCAGGTGTGCCAGTTAAGATTACAGTATACTCTGAACTAGATTGAATGTGGTGTGTTCTGACAGGCAAAATTACAAGTTTGTGACCAAAAAGAAGCACCAGATTTGGCTTTGCTCTTCCAGGTGTGAAAAGGATGTCTTAAATTAAAAATGTTGGCATAGCCTTGTTGAGTTACCAACACTCTGTTGGCTGCAACTGTTCAACAATATTATGTAATTGGGTTAAACCAAATATTTTCATTTTACGCCTACAGTATTCTAGTTTTGAGATAATCCTATGTTTACATTTTCTTTTGAGGAACTTGAGTTGTCTCCTTCCACCATAACGCTCAAGCTCCTCAATCAGTATTGACTATAAAAAACAGACCATGGCCATGAGTGTATAGGTTTTTACTTGCAGCACAGTATTCCACAGCAGTCTGAGAACACATCAAATGCAATTCCATGCAGAGTATACTTTTAGCCAGACTTACATTAAGTGTGTTAAGGAGTGTGGTTACTTTCACTTTGGAAGACATTAATGCATTAACACAGTCAGACAGAGGTACCTTTTTTACTGTATCATTTTGTGGCTTGTCCATGTAGTTCGCTGCAGGGTCTGAATATTGTGTGTGTTGGGGTTGGTTCACAAAATCACATATCACCAACCACCAAAGTGTGTGTTGGGGTTGGTTCACAAAATCACATATCACCAACCACCAAAGGCCAACCAGTGAGTCCTGTGCCTGGATGAATGATTAAAAGGGGGCCCTCCATCAGTCATTCAGTGGCCGAAGAGAAACGCTTAGAAACTGACTCACTCTTCTCACTGGTAGTAGTCTAAGCAGCAGCATGTGGCATGGAAACCATGGCTCTGGAGAGCTTAGCACTAGGGATATAATGATTGCAAGGCTTTCGAGCCTTAGGCAAATCAAATCCATTTTGATGTGCTAACCCCAAGGTATGCCCACAAACAGCTCGTCACTAGATAGTGATGTGATGTTACATTATGGATGAGTTGTAAAGCCAGAACTAGGAATTTCAAATTATGGGCTTAAATCTTGTTAACGTTACTGGAGGCCTCATAGTTACACATAACCTTAAATGGTGAGATACACATTTTCTTGCATATCATTTTTCACATATACACAGAATGCTGTTATTGGTAAGTCATGTTGGTTTCAGTGGCAGGCCAGCCTTTAAAGGAATTGTTGACATTTTGGGAATTCTTTGCTTTCTTGCTGCAAGTTAGATGAGATCGACAATCACCACTCTCATATCGGTCAATTTAATATTAAGCTTCAGCCAGTTAGCTTAGCTCAGATATAACGAGCTATTAAATGTTCATTATGTAGCTGGTAATAAGCTGCTAGGCAGATATTGTTACCTCTGGAGATAGCTGGGCTAACTGTTTTCTCCTGTTTCCAGTCTTTATGCTAGGCTAAGCTAACCATCTGTTGGCAGTAGTTTCCTATTTATCTAACAGACATGAGAGTGGGGTTGATCTTCTCATGTAACTCTTAGCAAGAAAGCGAATGTGAAACTGTTCTTTTAATTACACTGTTGCCCATATTAAGGTGTTCCTCATGGATGGGTAACCTGTGACCGTCAACTTTATAATAGGCTTTTCTTATCATCATAGAAACCTGTTCTGGTGGTGGCAACAACTGTACACATAAACATACTTTGCATATTGAGATATGCAGCTTGCTGGAAGACAATGAGATGGCAGATACAGTACAGCAGGGGGCCTCCCTCAACCTCCACCTATCACACTGCACTTTGTAACCAGATGGGATATGAGTTAGCTGGTGATGACTCAGCTTGGCATGAAAGGCAGCCCTGGTGGAGGTGGGTTTTGCAGTCCATTAACACATCCCTTAAGAGGACTGGTAGTAGTTTCACTTAGTGTTACATCTCTTTGGGGTATTTTTGAGACAATTTTTTTGTCCCGTTGATGTCTTGGTCATCTCT
>LKNJ01000489.1:0-32268 GCA_002120245.1 Maccullochella peelii | reverse complement strand
AGTGTGTGTGTGTGTGTGTGTGTGTGTGTGTAGGTTCTGCCTGCTGTGACTGACGCCATTGTGCCTTGCCACTGAGCGCTCACCCTGTTCCCACAGCTCAGCCTCTCTGGATTAGAAACACAACAGCTGTATTGTGTGTGTGTGTGTTGGTGTGTGTGGGCGGGCCTGTATATGTGTGGACATGTGCACTCATTAGCAGCGTGGACATTTGTGTACTAGGGGGAGGGATGTGGCTGAGGGGGTTAGCAGGGACTGTATGTCAGCCTATCCAGTTATTCTGGCTCCCAGCCCGCTGTGTACAGTGTGACTGTGTTGTGATGGAAAGCAGCAGAGGGGAAAGAGTTCACATTTGCTGAGATATTTCTGCAAAATATTCATATGCTAAGAAAGGCATCACGATTATTGGTGTGTTCTGTAGTATTTTTTTGATTTATTTATTCCATGTGCACTATTGCAGTGTAGCACTGAATGGTGTCACTCAGCTTTGTTTACAATTAATTAACTAAATATAACCCTTGTGCTCACCACACAGTTTCCATTGATACACAGAAATCACCAATGTAACTTATTAGATATTACTGGCTGCGCATAACATAGGAATTTGGGAATTTTATGAATTTATTTGGTCTCTTCTAAGATTCTGGAATCTTAGGGAAGGGGACTTTCAGACTACACTAACTACTTAATATTAGTGTTAAATGCACAATTATACCAGAGCTGCACTTGGATCAAATTGAACAAATTCAGGAAAATGTTGATAATAAACATTAATAAGCTGCCAGACAGGGTTACAATGGCACTGAAAAAGCATCTTCAACCTTGATTGGTATGTTTGTGTGTGTGTGTGTGTGTGTGTGTGTGTGTGTGTGTGTGTGTGTGTGTGTGTGTGTGTGTGTTGGAAATTTGAGGTTTTCAAAACATTGCAAAAGGCGCCAGCAACTATTCACCTAGCCAGTTGACTTGTGCAAAACTGATCCACCAACAAAAAGTGGCAGAATATGTCCAAAGGCAACTGCACAAGCGACACACAAAATTCAGCTCAGTGCACAAGCAGCAAACTGAAGCTGAGTGTTCAGCAAAAAAATTGGCAAAAATATGAGTGTTTGGAGCATATTGGGCATGCTGTTGGACAGTGGGAAAGTGGATTATGTTGCAGGACTCCTAGGAGTAGTTTGAGAAGTTTATATGGATGCTTTGATACTGTATTTCTGCCATGAAACCATGTTACTATTGGAGTACAGTGTATGTGACATAAATCCCAGCTGACTACAGTGGCTGTTCTCTGAAAGAGGAAAGTACCAACATTTGAGAGCCATCTTTCAAGCCTGCAGCATTTAAGCATATTGAAGCATAGATTTTAGTCGGCATATCCCTTCAGCGTTTGTGGTATATTGGCAACATTTTATTAAATTACTATTATCTGCTGTACTTGAAAGTACTGTATTTGGCCCAGCAATAAAGAACAATTATTCTAAATATTAAGTGAAGAACATAACTAACGCAGTTTCGTAAGGATTTACATGGATTACTTCACCTATGATTGTGCATCCCTCATATTAAGTGATAATTCCTTTCTAAACTGCTTTTAGGCCTGAGATTTTTTTTTTTTTTTGGACTACCTGTAACAGTATATTTTTCAGTGGCAGTAAATGGAACGGGATATAATTTATATAATTTTAATTTAGGGAAAGCGCCTCTGAGGGTAGCCTGTTGCTGACAGAATCTTGCCATTGCATATCTTCATTAAACAGCTTTAATAATAAGCCAGCACCAGACCTAGGCACAATAAAGGATAACAAGGTTAAGCTACTCTTTCAGCAGGATGCAATAGGCTTGCGTGGCAATATCCATCCACACCATGACACAGAAGTGTTGCAATTTCACTAAAATACACTAATGGAGTTAATTTTATTCATGGTCAAGAAGGGTTATGCCTCCTTTTTTGTCTCTCACTGTCTGAATGTACAGGCTCAGGAAATGAGAATCATACTGATAGACAGGGGGAGGATTATATCTACTCTCTTCTGTTTGTTAAAACATGTCCTTCCTGTAATTATCTGAAAGAGGCACACAACTCAGTGTGGCATTTTTCAACTCAACTTGAACCCTTTACACTCACTGTACATAGTCAATATGCCTTTGATGTGTCTGTGTAGAGTTGTGGTTGATTTTTCACTGTTTGTCATAACTAATCAATAACACGTCACCTACGAACAGCAGAGGTCATTGTATCCCTGACATGGTCTTGGTTAGTATTCTGTTTATAGTCTTGCAGAATTTGGTTGTTCCTGTAAACTTGTTTGAGAGGGGTTGTACAGCTTCCCACACACCTAACAAGCCCTGAGAATGGCCGTTTTGACAATCAAGGTCTTAGTCATCACATAGCAATAACACTGCTTACATGTCTTGAACTTTCAGTAATCACTACATTGCCTTTGTATCCCTTTTATTGCTAGTGGCAGTAGATAACTAATGGACAGACCTACTTAAATCTGCAGAAGCTTGAGACTGAAGCACTCTGCTTTTAACCTCCCTCTCTGACCCCCTCGCTCCTGCCTGTGGACAAGCATGTTTGTTATGTCTGTTTGTGGAGGGAACAGAGACGCACAGTTCCCAAGAAGGGCAGATAGGAGGGAGGTTGCTGATGCACTGCTGAATGATCGGGAGCCGGGTTCAGTAAAGGCTGCATCTGTGTGACATGCCCGGTTGATTTTCAGTATCCCAGCATGTTGCCTGCCATGTGCGTGATGTTGTAAGGTCCCATTTGTGTTCACAGCAAGCAGTAATCACCATAGATGAATGCCGAGACCAAAGTGAATTTTCTTAAGCTGCAGGTTGCGCTTATGCCGGCTATATGCTTGTTTAAAGAAGAAAATCAAACTATACTACGTGAAAGGAAAAAAAAAATTTTTTTTTTCGCACAAAAGGTTTGGATCAGTTTTCTACAAGTCAAGAAAGTAAAAGTCATGTTTTAGTCAATTTTAACCTATTCAATTTCTGTAACATGTCACCACATGGAGAGACATTTGCCCAAAATAACATCACAGTGTCTCAAAGCATTTCTGAAAGCGACGGAATCGCCCAGAGGTCTGTCGTAATCGCAGGAAGCCAAAGAATTTATATGCAGGCTAGCCAAATATCGTGGTGACTGGGCCCAGTGCTTCTGGGTTTTTTTTATTTTTTTTTATTAGATCCACACAAGTTGTTTGTTTGGATGCCTGTTTGCATCTTGTCAGATTACCACCAACCAAACACGAGTCATGACTGCGGGTGGTGGGTTAGTCTGTGTGATTGGGCGCTTTTTTTTTTTTTGAGGTTTGGCCTCGGAGATTGCGCTGTATTAGGAATAATTTGTTTGTGTGAATGTGAGAATTTATAGCAGTTTGTTAATGTGTATGTTTCTGTTTTTGAAAAACATAAGGGAGATCGTGTTCTTGTGTTTGTGCAAAATACTTGATAACTCTCTACAAATTACTGTACGACTGTGTGTGTGGGTTTCATACTGAAACTAAACCAACTAACTGCGTCTGTTTATGTGTGCACACAAGTGGGTGCCTAAACGTGTGTGTGTGTGTGTGTGTGTGTGTGGTGTGTGTTTTTTGTATGCTTCAAGTTTCTTTTTTTCTAACTGTGAGACCCTGTCACTGCTACTGTAGTTCATCCACTACTGAATCCAGAAGCATGGACTCAAGGATGCTTTCGCTGTGTGTTTCTCTGCCCTTGGAGGCTCGGTGAGTCACACTGAAAGGAAGCCAGTTCTGAGAGGCAGATGAAGGCCAGAAAACACCAAACCCTGCCCACTCTCTAATCCAGCCACTCCCTGCTATCCTCCTCCTACTTGCCGACTTCACCGGAAGCATCATAGGACAGAAAAAAGTGCTCTAAGTAAAGGTGGACCCTGTTGAAGTTTGTTTTAAGGATTTGATGAGTGAGTTCTGTCCTAAAATTGGACTGAATTATTTAGGACAGATCTCAGTCTATGGTAGACAAGCTTATTTCTGTAGCCTTAATGAAGATTTACCAGAATATCTGTCTTTTTCTCACTCTTGTGTGTGAAATTGGGCTTACCTCACAAGTTTCACTGAGGGCCCCAAAGGAATTACCATAACAAAAGTGTGTGTGTGCACATAGTTTTGTGTGAGAGCGACAGCCGTGTCAGGAATTCCAGACTTTCCTCTTTTTTTTTTTTTTTGTTTCATTGTTTTATCCCAGCAGGCTATTTCAAACATGAGGCCTTCGCCCTCCATCAACCCTGTTAGCCTCTACTCCACAGCCCACCAGAGGAGAAACATGTACCTCCAAAGCCCAACTGTAAACAAACAGGGCTGCTCATGTTGTCTGCTGTTACTTCACAGAAGGTTTCTGTTCTGTTGTGGAGATGTTTTTATGAACTTCCCCTCAGCAGGGCCCTCAACCCCAACATCACCTACACATGTGAGCCTATGAGTCAAATCGGTGATGAATCACACTAAGCTATGACTCTCATTTATCAATGACACATTTGGGGCAGTTTTTTTGGTAGAAACTGGAGACTGCTGTGGAGACAAAACAAGACAGTTAAATAAAATTTAAAGAAAAAAAAAAAGGCCATGTGTTTACCCCATGGGGGGCATAAACAAAGGAACACTTGCCAGGCAAATGGATGAGTCTCTGACATGAATGTGGCACATTAAGTTGAACAGAACTCGCTGTTTCTGTACCAAAGTGACTCACGTCTAAGACATTTCTAAGTCTGTGTGTGTGTGTGCAAAGTCATACCATTTATTTTAGATCAAATGTAAGTAGATTGTCGAATACATGTTCTGTTTGTGAGTAGCACTACACAATTAACAGTCATTAATGTTGCCCTGTATTGCTCTTTTGTAGAACAACTCCAACAGCAAGTGTGTAGCAGTTTTTTAGTTTAATTTTGCATTTGATTTTTGCCTGCTGGTCTTCAAATAGTAAAATCAATAGTAAATATTGATTCATAACAATACTCAATAGTAAAAGAAAATTGTCTACACAGTATTAGAGGTTACATCATCTGAAATGTGAGTGGAATGTTATCTTTCAGTCATTTTCACAGTATCTCATGTTACGAGGCCATGTTTTTTACTTCCACCACAGCAATATGAAGTAGTTTTAGTGGTCACATTATTCAGCTGTTTATTTTTAATATGACGATGTTTATGGTGTTATTTGGACAGCAGAATTGCTGTATTGCCACATTGCAAGCATTTGTCTTGCATCATACATTTCTTTTATTGCCATTAGAACTGCTTCATTTGCTTCATTAGCCAATCAATGTACTTCCTGATTCATATGCTGCATGCTGTATATGGTCAATGCATCTGAGTCACGTGTGTGTTTGGTGGTATACAGGTCGGTCCATGTGTAGCGTCCGTGTGCCGTTATTTACTTTAGAGTTGGTGCGCCATGAAACACTCATGTGCATGTCAGTGTTTACTGTCCTGTTTTTTCATCATGGGCGTGTGTTGTTCATTTTGAAAGGGGCTTTATTCCCCTGACATATCATCTCTGTACTTTACTCAGAAGGTCAGATCAAATGTGAAATGCCTGTTACATACAAGTGTGACAGTAGATTTTCATTGTGAGTTTGGTGGGTAATGTTTAAAATGCGTATTTTTAGTGTTTCCCGTACACAGCACCTTATCTTGACATTTGGACGTTCACTGTTAATGTTTTTTTCCACCATCAGACACTTGTTACCTTGTTATAGTGTGTTTTTTAACAACCAGTGCTAGTAACAAACCGCTGACAGAGTAGTTGAAAGACAAAGAAATAGTATAGTACCTTTTATAAACGGCCTGCATCATTCAATTCTCTTTCAACTTGAGTTATGTATATAGTTATGTATTTAATGTATATTAAATATATAAACTAATAGAGATCATTACAGTATGTGTGATAAGCCAGTATCAGCACATCCTCGCCCTGAATGACCTCAATCAGATCTACACTAAAGTTTTCTTTTAATTTATCCTCTTCTCCCAGGAGCCGTTGGGGCCCAGTCCCTGTTCTCCATGCCACGGCGGCCTGGCTATGGCACCATGGGGAAGCCCATCAAGCTGCTGGCCAACTGCTTCCAGGTGGAGATCCCCAAGATGGATGTCTACCTCTACGAGGTGGACATCAAGCCTGACAAGTGCCCACGACGAGTCAACAGGTAGGCTGTGCCCTCTGAACAGTATCATTAAAACTTCTCCTACACCTTTCTCATATACAGTATTTATATTTAGAAATACTGATATCTAATATAGAGTATTTTGTAGTGAATGAGTACACAGGGTTGCAGAGTCTGGCTGTTGACTGACACATTGTTTGGGTTGAATCCTTTGAAACCTTTGATTCAGAGGTGGTCTAAGTAATGATTTGTTTGATACTGTTTGGCAGTTTTAAAATTTGTGAAGTCTTAAACATGTCAGCCTTTCACTACCTACAGTACAACTGAAACTGAAGTTTGTGTGTGTGTGTTGTGCAGGGAGGTGGTCGACTCTATGGTGCAGCACTTTAAGGTGACAATCTTTGGGGATCGCAGGCCAGTTTATGATGGAAAGAAGAGCCTGTACACAGCCAACCCACTGCCTGTGGCACCCGCAGGGGTGAGCTGGAAAAAAGACACAGACACACATGAAAACACACACATTCTCTCAGTGCAACCTCAATGTAAACCATGTGTGATATCTAGTGAACAGACACACAATCCCCCCCTCTTCCCCACTCAGGTGGACCTGGATGTCACTCTACCAGGTGAAGGAGGGAAAGATCGCCCCTTCAAAGTTTCCATCAAGTTTGTATCCCTGGTCAGCTGGCACATGCTCCACGAGGTGCTGACTGGCCGCAGCATGCCTGAGCCCCTGGAGCTGGACAAGCCCATCAGCACCAACCCTGTACACGCAGTGGATGTGGTGCTGCGACACCTGCCCTCCATGAAGTGAGCTGCTGATCTTTGTATCTTGCCTGTTTTTTCAGACAGTTGGGGCCCTAAATAGATCATGTATTGTTAAAGAGTGATCTTTAAAAGTAATTAACAGCAGACCCTGTCATAAGGGAACAGCCCATTTACCCGTACCTAGTCTTCCTACCTCCTACTTCAGTCAGCATACATAAAGTCAAAAGATAAAGAACACATTGTAAAAAAATTATCCCTCTGATACTCATGGTAAATACTATATATTTGTTTTGTCATAGTGGCACCAATATCAGCACTCTGATCCCAACGGAAATCAAACAAAGCTTATATGGGCTCTCACAAGGCGCCATCTTTGCCCTCATACCATCCTGCACTCAATATCACTTTTCTAAGCCCGAGCAAGAGCACAGTCGAACACAATATCGCCAGTGCTTTAATGAAAAATCTTTTTCAAAGCGTTATTAAAAAGTGATGATATCGACACCTTTCCTTAAGCTCGGTCGCAGCCACCGGGGGCCCGGCATTGCAATGGCATTGTGACACATTGTCAGTCCAGGATTCACCAAGACATGTAGCCCATGTGCAATTATTCATGTGTCTCCTGGGCAGAGTAATAAGAGGTTGATGGGTCCAGGCAGTGTCACCACCCTCTCATTTCACTGAGTTTCAGGCCATATTGAAGAGCAGCTGAATGTGACACCGTACAAACACATATTGACCTACATTCTCAATTCAGGATGTGTGAACTGATCTTACATTTCCCGTCACCTCCTGCATCCTTTCCTACTTGCCTCATGTTCTCCTGCTTTTCTTGATTGTTTTTACCTACCAATTATTTTTTCATTCCTTCAAACTCTTTGCTCTTTTCTTATAATTGCTACTTTTCTCCACCTAGGTACACTCCGGTGGGTCGATCATTCTTCTCTGCCCCAGAGGGCTATGACCATCCCCTGGGAGGTGGGAGGGAGGTTTGGTTCGGCTTCCATCAATCTGTGCGACCTGCCATGTGGAAGATGATGCTTAACATTGATGGTGAGAACCAAATTCCACCTTGCATTTATTGCTGCGATGGCACCTCAGGGCTACAATATGGCCTCACAGCTACAACAATGTAAAATACGAAAGAGATGGTTTTGCTTACTGCCTCAAACACAGTAAGAACTAAGAACTTTTTCCATGGTTGTCTACACCACTTTATATCAAGCAAGACTTCCTGCATTTCTTTTTGTACAGTAAGAACTATGTTTGCTAATACAGCTGTCCATATTATAATATGACATATAATATAATATTCAAATTCAAAGATAAATAAATCTTTGTAATTCAATCTTTCTTTAAGGAAATGGAATTGTCTTTTCTTGTACAGTCACACAGAAATTGTTTTCTCTGTTCCTCTTTCACAGCAGGGGAAATGAGATTTTAATAATTAAACAGATTAGACTGACATGGAGTCTCCATGATACAGGCTATTTTTAGAGATTTGTGCACGATCAATTTCTTTTCTGTCATGTTATGTTTGAGGAAATGTAATAGCTGTGTTTAACATAAATCTAACTTGACAATGTCACGCTCATGAGAAAGCTACTTCATTGGAATGAGGTCTGCAAAATACTCTCAAGGCTTTTTCATCATCTTGGAGGCTGAAGTTGTGGTGCTGTGCCAGGGAAACCAAATCATTTTTTTATGAAGCAGAACACATTCCATGGGAGATCGAGAGAGTGAAACTAACAGATATATTTGCTTTTTATTTTGGTTGTTTTTTCATCAAACTCAAAACTCTACTTGCCTCTTGCATTCCTTGTAAAGGCTGCTGAATAAGTTGAGCTTTACATGGTGATAGCACTTGCTCCTACTCTGACGTCACACGTTATTTACTTTTTTGTCAGAATTTGTCAGAACCGAGCCAGTTCTGCTGGCTGAGAACTGTTTTTTCTGAAATTAATGGAATGGTGCAAGATGTAGTTTGGCAATTGGCTTTAGCACTGGCCTCTTGTCAGTAGAAAAGCTCTGTTTGATGACCTGGAATAGAGAGCTACAATTTCAATCTGTTATTATTTGTGGAAAATAAGTGTCAGAAAGGATGGTGGAGAATGTGTTTTGCCATATGCACACTGCAGGAGGTTGTTGGAGACCAAGGAACTCGGTGGGAGGTGGGTTCTTGGCTGGATGGGAACTGACTAGTCGGTTGCTGTGGAGACAGAGGGCAGCTAGTTTGTATGTTTCTGTGTGTGTGTGTGTGTGTGTGTGTGTGTGGTTGTGCCTGTATGAGTGAGACTGGTGGGTGTTGCTGGGGTTAGGAGGGTAGCTGTATGGAGCATTTCCTTGAGACCGCTTTTGTTTTGCTGTGAGTGCTTGAAGCCTCTGTCTGTATTTGAATCTTTCCCTCACTACTCTCTTTTGTCTAATTTTCCCGCCCTCTCATCCTTGGAAAACGGTCAAATCAATTGGTCGGCTCATGTCTCTTGTCAGCTCTCCAGCAACAAACTAGGAACTCCAAGTGTTTGCAAAGCATTTGTTTTCTCACTCTTCTGTATGGCTGTGTGTATCGGCAAAGCAAACTACCAAGCCTATTTGAATACATATGCATGAAGGAAACAAAGACTGCTTCCCACATTCTGTATCATGAGTTGCATATACCAAATAATTGTAATTACAGAGAAATGACACCATTAAGTTTTACATTTGCTTGAATGACTCATAAACACTTCCAAACACACAGAAATGTAATTGATGCGTGGGGAGGACAATTAGGCGTGATGTCAATTCCTGCTGATGGTGAAAGGCTCTCGTGTCTCACGAGGCAAACCCGAGGTGTGAGAGTGTGTGTAAAATGCAGTCATCTGCCGTCTCACTCATGGATGTGCGCTTGCATGGCTTTCATCCAACACGCCGTCAGAGAGAGGTTTTTTACATCAGATTATTCGTCAACCTCAAACACCACAATCTCTTCATTTCTCTATGTCCATTTTTGGATTTGTTTTTATCTTTTGTCACACCTGTTTTTGTTTCCCCTAGATTTTAATTTCTCTCTGATGTCTTGCTCTGCCTTGTCACCTATCATATTTTAATTCCTCAGTGCCCGAGTCTTTCCATTTATTGAGAGAAAGCGTTGTATCAGAACAAAGGGAACTTTGTGCTGCATGAATTGCACTTCCTGTGTTCCATGAGTGTTGTTGCTAAACTTATTTAGCATGGTGGGCTGACTACACAAACATTGTGCGATACGCCTCTACAAGAGCTTCATAATAGCTACATTGCACATTCAAGAACACATATTCCATCCCTGTGTTAGAATTAATCTGGTATTCACGCATTGCCTTTGTTACTTGAAGCTGTGTGTCAGTTTGTTGTGTGAAAATTTCAAAGTAGATACAATTTACAACATGTGGTCTTCTGAAGGACTGGCGAAAAGTGTTACTGGAGTCTTGCTACAAACAAAGTGCCCATTAGCCTACAATATCAGACAGAATCTTTTTACTGGATAAAAGTTTTACATCTCTGTTCAGTTTTTCTTTTCAGGCAGACACTCAACATGTATACCATCTAATTTAAACTATGATGTAACTGCAGCCAGTGGTATAACTCTGTTGCTTTACAGAATCAAGTTCAGTGTAGTGTTGTAGTATATTATGTTGTTGTTGTTTTGTTTTTTTGTTTGTTTGTTTTTGTCTTAAATAACTCGTCGTTTCTTTATTTCACAGTGTCTGCTACCGCCTTCTACAAGGCCCAACCAGTCATCCAGTTCATGTGTGAAGTGCTGGACATCCACAACATAGACGAGCAGCCTCGCCCTCTCACAGACTCGCACCGGGTCAAATTCACCAAAGAAATTAAAGGTGAAGACGGGGGTGTAAAATGTGCCTGCATATGAGAAAGAGAGTTAAATCGGATGAATAAAATTGCATTATGTGTGTGGGGGCGAGAGAGAGTTTGAGCAGGAACCGGGAGAGCACATGTCGCACAGACACATTCTTAATGCTACTCCAACACTTTCTATTATTCACCAGGTTTGAAGGTGGAGGTGACGCACTGTGGAACCATGCGGAGGAAGTACCGCGTCTGCAACGTGACCCGTCGGCCTGCCAGCCATCAAACGTGAGTCAGCCTCCGGGCAGGCGAGGGAACAGGAGACTCTGGGCGGAGTGTGTGGATGGGATGGGGGCGGGAGAACACGGACCACAGAGGATGCGATCACCAATTCAGCACCAAAAAAAAAAAAAAACAGATAATGGCTGACTCATCTGACAACCATGTGGTCAACATTAGTCATCTGTTAGTGAAGTAGCCGTTGTGTGCGGCTGCTGATCTTCAGTGTTTGTCATCCAGAGTAGAATACCTCGCTGTATGTTATCCTTCACATGGCGTTTATATCACCCTATGGCCATCAAAAAAGATGTTCCATATCTATGGCATTGTGCCATTTATCAATATGCTTTTAGAATACTAAGAGTTGAGATACATAATGATATTTGAATAGTGATTGTGAAGTTTGTCGGTAGATGGCTACACACTTTTAAAGTGTTGTCAATGCGTGCTATCATATTATACATACTGATTGACTTGCATTCAGTTACATCAATGTAATTAAAGTTGCCCTCAGTGGCAGTGTGGTTTTTGACATTTGTCTTTCTCTGCAGGTTCCCTTTACAGTTGGAAAATGGCCAGACTGTAGAGCGTACTGTAGCCCAGTACTTCAGGGAGAAGTACAACCTGCAGCTTAAGTACCCACATTTGCCGTGTCTACAGGTGGGCCAGGAGCAAAAGCACACCTACCTGCCCCTAGAGGTGAGAGAAAACAAGTTGCTATTCCTCTTTATTTTTTATTGGGTTTCAATTTAAACACAACTCCAAGTATGATGAAATCTGCAGTTTATGGTCTACTGGGCAGCTCCCAGGTGAGCCTGTGTATCAACTGTATAAATAAATAAATAAGAAGCAAGGCAGCTGCAGGAAAACGTATGCATAGGAAATCTTTTGCTGGCTAAAATAATCACTCAAATGATTAAACATACATGTTCCGACCTTTGTTCAAACGTTTGCCTTTTCTTGCAGGTGTGTAACATTGTAGCTGGTCAACGGTGCATCAAGAAGCTGACAGATAATCAGACCTCCACTATGATCAAGGCCACAGCTCGCTCTGCACCCGATAGGCAGGAGGAGATCAGCAGGCTGGTGAGTAGGAGAGACCTGCTGAATCAAGATCTCACCTATCATAACACCCTGTTTGAATACTGAATTGATATTGAGTGGCATCTGTTCATTAGTAGACTGTAGATGCCAAATATTCCTTCAGCATCAACATACTAAATTTAAGGCTGGGACACTTATTTACTTGCATACTTTTTTCTTTTTGAATGAAGCAGGCACTTGAAAAAAGTAGCATGGTTAACATTGTTACCGTAATATATTATTATATTATTGGTATGTAATATACCAATGGTAAAAAATGAAGTAACAGAAAACAAAAACAAATAATATTTGTGCATTAATACGCTGTTCAATTTTTCCACTGAAATGTGTCTAGTAGGCAGAACATCTTGTTATGTTGTATTCAGGTGGTTAGGTTTAGGTTATACTGAACTAATATGCTGAAGTCATAGATGATTATATGGTATATTATAGCCTTTAGCAGTACATGTTGATGTTACATTTGGATAGCCATTTAGTTGGACACACGTCTTTTATGAAATGCCCGCGTTGCTAAGCTTGTCAACATTTGGTTGCCATGCTGTTCATCTTGATATCAAATTGTTTGTATTGTAATCACCTCTCCCAGATTCACATTTTATATTGTTAACGTGGCATGTCTGCTTGCTTGTCCATCGCGTTTGGCAATTACTAGGCAGGCCTTCCTAGGGTCAACAAATGCCAGAGTCGTAATGGCTTTAATGTGTGCGTGAGGCTGCTATAGTGTCTGCAGCGGATTGTTTATGGAAAGACTGACGGACTGTACACTGCCTCTGGCCACCATCAGATTAGCAATGCACATTTAGTACCTGTTGTTACCTTATTAAACCACGTCTCCCTATCTCTTCTCTCAGGAGCAATATTACTGGACTGACTTACTTACAGGAAATCACTGTAGACATCACTGTGGTGGCGTTTTCATTTAGATGCACAGTTGCTTGAAACTGACAGGACAGTGTGGGTGGAATAGCAGAGGTTGAGAGACAAAAAAGGACAAAACAAGCAGATAAGCTGTGTCTGTCAGAAGTACATAATGAGTTCTCAAATATATCTGGATATCGTGCCAGCTGGGCTGATCATGAACCCTGTGCTTGCAGTCATTTTGGATTAGGATGCTGGCACATGACATTTTGTGGCATGTCACCAATATAACATTCCATTTTTTCCTATCGACCAACATCTGATAAAATAATGAAAACAATAAAAATGCTCACTGCAGAAGAAGCATATTGGAAAACTAATACCCATACATCCACCAGCAGGTACCCTAATGAGGCATTGCTTTTCTGTAACAAGCAGAGACATAAGGTCTAAAACAATGATGGCACACGCACTTGGCACAGAGGCAACCATTGTAGACATCACATTTTTTTAATATAATACCCACTGGACTACTGCTGCACAATATACACAATATACTAATTTTGTTGTACTGTACAACATCCAAGAAGTACTTGTCTACACTGGTAATTCACAACAACTCAATGAAGAAAGTCTTAAGGGAATAGTTTGACTTTTTGGGAAAACACTCATTTGCATTTTGGCCAAGAGTTAAATGAGAAGGTCGCTAATACTTTCAGATCTCTCCATTAGAAATAAGTTTACAGTCAGCAGCTGGTTAGCTTAGAATAAAGACTAGAAACAGGGGGAAATGGCTAGCTTGGCTAGTTTTTACAGATTTTGTTACCTTTGGACAGAGCCAGGCTAGCTGTTTCCAGTCTGTATGCTAAGCTAAACTAACCATCTGCTGGCTGTGACCCAATGTTAGCAGACAGATATGAGAGTGTTATTGTTCTTCTCATCTAACTCTCTGCAAGAAAGCAAATAGAAACTTCAATAGAAGTACCGTGGCCTGACCTAGTGTCCAATTTTCCCACCCCCTTTCCCCTCAGGTGCGCAGTGCCAACTACGAGGCAGACCCTTTTGTGCAGGAATTCCAGTTCAAGGTGCGCGACGAGATGGCCCACGTGACGGGGCGAGTGCTACCCGCCCCCATGCTGCAGTACGGCGGCAGGGTGAGCACAGAGCACTTTATGGTACCCTTCCTTTAAATCACGCCCATTCTCTCTGTTTGTCTGACATGCTCTCCCCTTCCTCAGCCTTTACTCCACTGTCTCTAAGGGGAACTAACTCACTGGCTTCTGTTTGTACTTCATGGTGGACTTTTTTGTGGTTGAGTGTCAGTAGTGCAAAATTTGATTGTACCTTTACAATTCCTTTACAGTTTTTTAAAATAATTTTTGATGTGTTTTTGAGAGAGAGAACAGGACAGGAAACATTTTTGTCCATATGCCACAAGGGTTATTTTCAGTGTAGGAAATTAAAAAAATATTTGGGGGGCAACAAAAAAAAAAAAGTAATTAGTGCATAAAGTTGCTGTTTTTAATGTTAAATGAGCCAAAATTAAAATGCATAACATGACGGTAATCACCACCTTGTGCATGAGTAAATAAAAAGCATACTATTACTGTTCTAAAGAGAAGTATGCAATCATGTGGAATAAGTACGTAATTTAAAAAACACAATCACAAACAGACGTGATACTCTTTCTAATAAATGTAGTGGATGGGGAGATTTTGAAATTTCACTGTGGGAATTGAAACTCCAGGAGAACAGTGAGAGAGTGCCAGGAAAATCAGAAGGGTTGCCAAGCAGGATGCACATTTTATAATTTATCAGAATCAGATCATCATATCTATCATTAATATCGTTTATAATGGATTATCAGTGTGTTTTCAAAACTTGCCAAAAACTGCCAAAAACTTTGCCAGTGTTTGCCTAATGTTAATTTTCTTGGTTGAAGTCAAGCAGAGGAGGATTGAAGAGGTTTCCAAAAATTGGATAAAAAAGCAACTTATTGAGACTGAACCACAGTGTTTATTAACATCTGTCTTTTACTATTGTACATTTGGGTGTGTGTTTTGCTGAGAACTATGACACCATTATGCACAGTATGTTGTGCACAATACACACCCCAGTTTGCATCTTACATACTATAGATTCCATCACACAGTGCATCATGCTACCTTTGCAATACAATTCAAGGTTCACATCAACACCACTTGATGATATTTGTTATTCAGTTTGAAAGTTGAATGATCCTCTGGTGCAAATGCATGTTTCTTTGTCTGAAGTTTTTCAACATGTGAATTTATGTACAAAAATGAGTGTTAATACATTTTGGTATGGATGAAGAGTGGTTGTTGGTTCTGTGGGTTTTCAGAAAGTAAGCGTGTGTTTGTATGTGTATGCGAGTGTGTGTGTGTGTGTGTGTGTGTGTGTGTGTGCACACTTGTGTTTCTTCCTGTTCAAGCGTGAGTCTGCATGAACAGTATGAATGTGTGTGAGTGTTTGCCCACATAGTCATGAGTACATGTGGTGAGACTGCAATGTTGTTTCAGAACCGCACTGTAGCCACACCCAGCCATGGGGTGTGGGACATGAGGGGGAAGCAGTTCCACACCGGGGTGGAGATCAAGATGTGGGCCATTGCCTGCTTCGCCACACAGAGGCAGTGTCGGGAAGAAATCCTAAAGTATGATTATTTGCAAATGTTTTTTTTCCCCTGTAAAGTTTTCAAAAGTCTTTTTCTGAGATTCTTTTGTCACCGTGCGTGCAGTGATGATGCTCACTTAAGTATATTCATGATAGTTTTGTTAGCATTTGTTAGATTACTATTCAAATCATATGTAATTAGCCCTTCTTATTAATCTGTAAGGATGTTAGAGATGGTTTTATTTGTATATTTTTGTCTCCAAAAATTGTATGTATCTGGCATGAATTTAATAATTTCTGTTTCTAATGATTACTAAAGGAAGGGTAGCATCGCTTATCTCAGCTGTTTGCAGATGGCCATGGTGTTTCTACAATGAGCCTGACAATTTCATATTATTTTATATCTATACTTTTTTAGTTAATCCAAGAGGAACAGTGCACTTTCATAAAAATGACTGTAACTATGTCAGAAGTAGATAAGGGATAGTTTTCATTTGTACTCCCTGGCCAGATGTTAAAAAACGTACCCTAAAAACTGCAAACTGCCTTAGGAAGGAACAATATTTTATGTTCCAATATAATGTTGTCAACATTTTGCAGGTGTCCATGCTTATTTTTTTCTAAGCAAACAAACGCACAAGCTTGCAGCTTTGATTGTAGTTGATGTCACCATTCTAATGACTCTTTCCTTTCCTCCTGCTTCTTCCTCGTGTAGGGGTTTCACAGACCAGCTGCGTAAGATCTCCAAGGATGCTGGGATGCCCATCCAGGGCCAGCCATGTTTCTGTAAATACGCCCAGGGAGCGGACAGCGTGGAGCCCATGTTCAGACACCTGAAGAACACCTACGCCGGACTGCAGCTCATCATCGTCATTCTGCCGGGAAAGACTCCTGTCTATGGTTAGAAAACTGCTTAAAAATAAATATTATATTAGAGTCCAGAGATATGCTGTGGTTAAGACTGTGTGGAAACACTAATGATATTCTGGGACTGAGTGCTAGTGCAATATTCTCTCCTCCTCAGCTTCCCAACTGTGTGTCAATGAAACAGGGTTCATACAAAGTCTTCAAAGTTTGGTAAATGCTTAATTTTAACCGTTATGTTTTTAAGGTTAGGAATATGCTTGAATTCAAATATACTCCTTGAAAAATGCTTGATTTTGAACATAATCTGGTGTTTCATCTACACAATCAATAAATATTTTTGGCAATTTTTGTAAGCCAAAAATATTTTTAATATTAATTAATATTTTAATATGTGAAATTAAACGATCTTGTCGTCATATTTGTTTGTTGTCTCCTGGCATTTATAGTAACAATTTAGATGTGATGATAAAGGCTTCCAGAGTCTGGAAATTTTTGGTTTAGGTACCTTGAAAGTGCTCGAATTTTACTCTTAAAAAGCTGTACAAACCCTGAGGAAAGAACCATATTGAGAGTGTACTTCACTCTCTATTACATAATATTCTTTCCATTATATTATATATTTTTAACTTTTTTCTTTACTCAGACTGTTGGACTGCTCTCTTGTATCTTTTATACTTAATTATGTTTACATTTCTTTGACGGTTACTTATGAAGCTTTAAGGCCAGTTCAGACCAAAGATTCGCAACGAGACGAAACCGTTTTTGAACGT
The DNA here is from genome assembly GCA_002120245.1 of Maccullochella peelii. Classification (NCBI taxonomy): domain Eukaryota; kingdom Metazoa; phylum Chordata; class Actinopteri; order Centrarchiformes; family Percichthyidae; genus Maccullochella; species Maccullochella peelii. The sequence continues at coordinate 15,033 of LKNJ01000489.1, read as the reverse complement.
CGCAGGGAAAAGTTGCAGCAGTGTGAACTGACCCGTCTCAGCTCGACTCAAGCCAGCTGATGGCGTCGCCTGTGACTCAGCTTGTCAAATCACCAGCGGTTGGTTTTAGAACGTAAGGCACGTCAATAGCCAATCAGCTCGTAGCACAATAACTCCCTATCACTATCGTCATTCATATTTTAAGATGCCAGCTGCAAAAATGTCTGAAAAGCCGACAGTTACAATGGAAGTACAAAGAGTCGTTGCTATGGAAACGATATGCTGTCTCATTGCATTGGTGTAAACTGGCAGGTTTCAGAACGTTGCAGAATCGGCTCATTGCAAGTAGTTGCGAATCTTTGGTCTGAACTGGGCTTTAGTTTAGATTACTGATCATGAATTGAATAGTATTCCACTGCTTTCCTAAATCTCCATTTTGTGGGCTAGATTTTGAGAACTGACAACCACCATTAAACTGTCCGTACAACTTTTGCAAGGAAGACATATTTTAGAGTTGTAGAATTGTAGAAATAATAAAGCTGTTCACTTTTTTTGATGCTCACTTTTTTGTAACCTCCCATAGCGGAGGTAAAGCGTGTGGGAGACACCCTCTTGGGCATGGCCACGCAGTGTGTCCAGGTGAAGAACGTGGTGAAGACGTCACCTCAGACCCTCTCCAACCTCTGCCTCAAGATCAACGTGAAGCTGGGAGGCATCAACAACATCCTGGTACCTCACCAGCGGTCAGTCATGCTCTCCTTCCCCTCATATATGGTGATGCTCTACTGTAGTGATGCTGGTTTTAAATGGCTTCTTGTAGCTTGGACTGTTCTATTAAACTTTTTTTTTTTTTTTTTTTTTGTGTGTCGGAATATCACATGTACAGGAGTTTGTCTATTTGTACAGATGCCAAAAAAACAAACACACACCATAGTAATAAACATGGCACCATAGGAAGAAACAATTTACATATTGTCATGAAATTCAATATAATTAATGTCTTTATGTCTCTCAATCAATAGACCATCAGTGTTTCAGCAGCCAGTTATTTTCTTGGGAGCAGATGTTACACACCCACCTGCTGGAGATGGGAAGAAGCCTTCAATTGCAGCCGTGAGTTTCTTCTTCATATTCCACCAGACCTATTGGTTGAATTTATTAACTCATCATCCCTGTATCTGACATTCACTGTTGACTGACATCTCAAACTGATTTTTCGTCTTCCTTTCTCTCTCCTGCAATTCTCCCTCTTCCCCTGAAATGTATTACCACCACCCCCCTCTCATGCTCCGTCTGCTCCTCCCCTCTTTCTTCCAGGTGGTAGGCAGTATGGACGCCCACCCCAGCAGGTACTGTGCCACTGTGCGGGTCCAGAGGCCCAGGCAGGAGGTCATTCAGGACCTGGCCTCCATGGTGCGGGAACTGCTCATTCAATTCTACAAGTCAACCCGCTACAAGCCCACCAGGATCATTTTCTACAGGGACGGAGTTTCAGAAGGCCAGTTCAGACAGGTCAGCTCCCACTTTCTTTCACAAAAAGACTGTTGGGGTCAGGGTGGGAATTGAACTCCAGACAAAATTCAGTTTAGTTTGGCTTGCAGCATTTGGATTATAGAGACATTTGGGTAGTTTTTGGCTCTGTGGCTGATACTGGTGAGGATGTGTTTGCTCGGACTAGTAGTTCACGTCAAAATATTCTTTAATCACAGATGATTTAATGGGAAACGTTTTCAAAATGGAGGACAACATTCCCAAATGTTCTTGTATTTGAACTATGAAGTTAATATTATTGGTTGCACAGTATGCCTGTAGAGAAACATGGGGAAAAATCCATATCATCCATATAAGATCGGACGCCATGAAACAAAAATGACACATAAATAAGGACAGAACGATATAGAGTGTACAGTGTGTGGAGAATATAGTTGAGAGAGTTTTCTACAAGGGTAAACATTAGAACATTTTTCTTCTTCTTCCTCAGGTGCTGTATTATGAGCTGCTGGCCATTCGTGAGGCCTGTATAAGCCTGGAGAAGGAGTACCAGCCAGGCATCACCTACATTGTTGTGCAAAAACGCCACCATACGCGCCTCTTCTGTGCCGACCGTAACGAGAGAGTGAGTCCCCACCACTCACACACACGCTCTTTGAATATGACACAGCAATGGTGCCCATTAAAGTCAGTACAGTGTGTTATGTGTTAGTCCATATTCTCTTATGCTCTGTGCCAGTACGTTAAGTACTCGAAATGGGTCTCCTTAATTACCTTTTGTTGTCAATTGGACTCCTAACCCCTGTAATTATCTTCGATTAATGCATTAGGGCCCAATGCAAACCGAGAGCTCGGAGTGGCACTCAAGGCCCCAAGAGTAAGACTCGGCTAGTAACAACCTTATTTTCAGTGTAAGCACTCCCATACAGAGCATTAGTCCCCCTAGAGCATTAGGCTTTTAATTGGTTGGTTGGGAAGTACTTGGTAAACCTTTGCCTGGGTCAGTCCATCAACTAATTCTTTTTTCAGTTATTAGAATTTGTACATCCTGACGTCATGTGGTGCTTTAAAAGCTTTGTTTTCTGCTGCTCTTTTTCTGCATCTTCCATGGTGAATCACGGTGGAAAAACAGTCAAAGGGCATTAGTAGGGACTAACTAATATTAACTTTGCTTTTCTCAGGTTGGACGTAGTGGAAACATTCCTGCTGGAACTACCGTAGATACGGACATCACGCATCCCTACGAGTTTGACTTTTACCTCTGCAGTCACGCTGGAATACAGGTCAGACCAGCCTCTTGTCTTCTCTGCCCAGCCTGCTGCCTTTTTCAGCAGTATTTCATCACACTCCCTCACTAAAATCTTAACGACTGAAGACCGTGTGCTTTTTCAAAGCTATGCATTGTTGCAATGGCCACAAGAGAAAAGATGAAATACTCCTTTTCACGGAATCATCTTGCCACTGGCAAAAATGTGTCTGAATGAAATATGGCCATTTCCCATTCTGGACATACTCATTGTCAGGTGTCTTAAAACGTTTTCTAGATCATGGGAAGGTATGATGCAATTTATCGAGCTGGTATCGAGAGCATTCTCAACTTTGCAATGACTGTGTGGAATGGCAACACCTTAGCATGACACAGTAAATGGATGGGCAAAGTGGTGCAAACTGCATCAGAAATCATATGCGAGGAGCTACCGTCCATTACTGAAGTTTACACCATTAGGCTACAGAAAAAGGGATTCTACAAGACTATTTTTTAAACTTCCTGCTTTCTTTGAAAAGACTAAAAAATATTAGAACTAGGACAGCACTTACCCAGAGGCTGTTTTAATTCCTAAATCACCATTGTACTGTTGTTATTCTTGTCCATAAGACACTATAATGGTATGTGGTGTGGTGCTGAGAGCATCCCTATGGGAACACTTTTTATTTATTATATTATTTTGTTATGCAAAGGTTTAATGGTTTGACTGTGGTCATTTTTTGTTTCATGTCTCAGTGTAGTAATGTGATGTCCTTAGGTTTCTATTACACACAACATATTGTCTCTTAAATCTGAATCTAGTAATAATACAAATGTGCCATTTAATTCCCTTCTCCCAGGGCACCAGTCGGCCCTCCCACTACCATGTACTGTGGGACGACAATTGTTTTACCGCTGATGAGTTCCAGCTGCTCACCTACCAGTTGTGCCACACCTACGTGCGCTGTACCCGCTCAGTCTCCATCCCTGCGCCAGCCTACTACGCCCACCTAGTGGCCTTCCGCGCCCGCTACCATCTGGTGGACAAAGAACATGACAGGTGAGGAGAGTAAACAAGAGGTTCTTCTTTTTTGACTCTGGAAGTAAAGGTCTTCATAGAGAAGCTGTCTTGTATTACTTGCAGAATGTGCTCAATTTTCCTGCATGCATGCCATTATTGTTTGCCGTCCATCATAACGGGTCCTCTCCTCTCCTCTCTGCAGCGCTGAAGGCAGCCATGTGTCTGGTCAGAGTAACGGTCGGGACCCCCAGGCTCTGGCCAAAGCTGTTCAGATTCACCACGACACCCTGAGGACCATGTACTTCGCCTGAGCTACACCAATTCTCCCCAACCATTGCCACCCTTAACACACACAGAAACACACACAGACAGTCAAAGGAGTCCTCATATGTGCAAGTTCCCACCCACCCCATACGCCTAGTCAATCCGGACCTGACACTGTGCAGAGGAGAGGAGGGAGTGGAGGAGGCACCCCACACTGGACTGAGGATGCAAACGCTGCTTTAAAAACAAACAAGAGAGAAACTCAGCACTATTATGCAATATTAAACCAGCCAACTAGTTTATTTTCACCCTCATCAGGCCCCCTTGATACTGCCCCTCCTATCTATTCTTCCCCGTTTGTCTCCTTGTGGCCTAGTGGGTGTTTTTCGTGTTTGTTTTTACTTTTCCCTTGGCACAATCGTTCTTTATAGTCTACTAATCTGCTCCTTTGCCATCTACAGTACCTCAAGTCAGTCTGAGCAGCAGCACTTTTACATTCTGTCAGTTTTACTGTCGTTTGTTGTTGATTCTCTCCAGTGTTAGAAATGAGGGAGCAGAGAAGGAAGGGTCACACTCTGGAGTTGTTAAGTGGTGTTTGATTTATTTTGGAGTAGTTATTTCATTGGACCAGAGGTCCTCCCAGTTGCCACTTTTATTTTTCCTTTTTCCCCTTGTTTCCTCTGTTCTGCCACTTTTCACTAGTATGTGAAATCACCAGATACTTGTATGGAGCAACATGTTCTTTTGAGCACACTGCCACCTGTTATAAACGAGGTATAAATGCCCCCTTTAAAGTCACAACAAGGAGTTGTTGTCTTACAAGGTTTCAGATCAGTTTTGATTTATCTTTAGCAGTCACCTGTCGCGTTTAAACAGGGGCAGTTTATATTGGCTGATATATCAATTGCTCAATTGCAGCCATCTATGGATTTCATTTAAAGTATAACACTGTTATTTAATTCTGGTTTTTATTTTTCTTCTACATTATGTGAACCATTTTATGAGTCTGACTGTTTTTTAATCATTTAAATTGTGTAAGCTTACGTTTTAATGTTAGTCGTCATCATGCATTTATTTCCCTCAGTGCTTTATCTCACATTTCCCTCTCTTGAGTTTGAGATGGTGGGTAAATAGAGATCGCGTCGATGGTTTCCTCTAGTGCAATAATCAGTTGAAACGAAGGTAAGAGGATTTTAGGGGACTTAAATGACCCAAAAGAACAGTTACTCATTTCATTTGAAAGTGAATGTCCTCGAAAAGAGAAAAGTTTGCCACTTGCTAGGCACTTTCATGTATTGCTCCTCTGTGAGACGATTGATCAGCAAACTTTTATGAGTTTGCCCTTGCTGTTGGGCAAAAATGGTGCAACTGCAGTTTTGGTGATTTTAATGTTTTTACTTGAATTGAAGGATGTCATGCGCCTCTGTGGTTTGAGAATACTTTGTCATCAAAGGGGCAAAATTTCACGATTCCTGATCATCAGTTTGCTAATGAGGCTGATTTTCTTAATTCCTAAGAATAACAAAGCTTTTCACCTGACTGCAGCAAAGTGGAGTATAAAGGCCATAAAGAGGTAGTATTCAAGTGCCTGGTGGAAGTTACGTGTTAAATGGTCAAAAGCTGCATAAGTCATTATAGGGATCCTATTTCAGTGGGGTATAATGATCAGAAAGCATATTCCAACAAATGGACAGCATAAGATGGTTTAAAGCAAGAAAGTTTCACCCGTTGCCTCTTATTCTTCTCAACATCTACTGACTTTTCTATACATCTCATTCAAATCATCCTAAGATCAATGTATTTATTGTGTTTGCCTGTACAGCAGTGTTAGCTGTTGACTTTGCTTCGGAGCAGCGTTCAAGCAAAGCAGTCCGAGCAGGCTTAATCTTCACCAGACATGGATCCAGCTGCTACAGTGTGTACCTAAAAGGCCGGGTTCATGGGCATGGAGTCACCCCTCGTCATAAACTAATTCTTTCAATAAACTGTTTCTTTCAGTAGAAATTCAATGCAAAGTCCAGGACTAGGTTTAATTCCTGTCCATGTAACCGGCCCAAAGTTGCGACTGGCTTCAGAACAATGCTGAGGAGTTAAGTTGGTGACCAGTATTTGCAGTACAGCTGACTGTCGATATGACTATATATGACTATATATATCTGGATTATAGTCACCACTTGGCTCCTCTGTGCCGCTGATGACCTGAAGCTCGTCCGGAGGGTGTTTTTAAAAGTTATCTGCACTAAAAGAAGCTGTGTTTGATCACAGGCGTGGTGCTACTCTTAATTAGAATCAGAAGCTGAACTTCTATATGAGTCTTTAGATGAGCAGGTTGGTAGGGTAGAAGAAGAAAAAAAACAGTAAACCTCACTCACTTAAGGACAGGAGAAGGTCCCACTGCTGTGGCTGGTGCGGGGAGCTCTAGATTTAGGATGTCACTCGGTAGTTATGATCAGCATTGAGAACCTGTAAACAGTACGATGGCAGACGTTCCCTTCGAAAGTGAGGTATAATATAGGGTCCTGCCCTCGCTGTTGCATTTGACTGCCTTTCATAGGCTAGCCTTCCAGTGTGGAAGCCAGTGGGTTTGAGCCTTCATGATTTCACTAGTGTCTGAAAGCCTTTTTAAAAGCCAGATCGAAAGTATATTTGTACATTTTAAATCATGTAATGCACACCACTTATTTTTGCTAACAGAAAAAAAGTAGTCTAATTATTAATCTTAGTAATAAATGTATCATGATAAGTAATGGTTAAAAATATATAATAACAAAGTTTTATTATTGCAATAGACTGTTGACTTGTCCCTGTGTCACTATAACGTATAGTGTATGTGTGAACAGTGGTGGGGTTGTTGAAACTAGTGACGTGTGTTTGGACTGTCATACTGTTATTGATAGGGATGTGGACTTAAACCGCCTCTTGCTTTGATGTTTAGGGGGAAAAAAGCAGCAAGATGTTGAAAGCTTATTTCTCTCCTTTTAGATGTTCATACACTCTGAGGTTTGTCATAGAGGAGAGAATCGAGAGAGAGAGAGAAAATATACAATACTGTACTCTGAAAGGCTTTGTATTAAGACGTTACATCTCTGTTGTGACGACAAACTGTAGAATAGAAGAAGAGTCGGTTGATGTATTGAGCGGAGTTTCTGCTCTCGAATGTTCTCGGGTTTTTCTTCAACTGGTGCTGATGCCTGCTCCTTTATCAAGAGGGCAGAGTGAAAAGGAATGGGCATGTGGTTTTGAAAGTGTTGTTGATCCATTTCAAGGACAAGTGTGATCAAACAATATCGTAACGTAGTAGTTCTCCATTCCATTGTGTTAAAGCCCTTGAGGGGGATTTACTTCGGATTGCAACCTCTCTTGCTTTCCTCAGACTCCTCTCCTTACCCGAGCCACTTCTTGCGCTCACATATACAAAGAGTTAGCCTCCCGGTAAATCTGCGGTGTGACAAAGCCTGTAATCTTATTGTTGCTCTCTTTTCCCCTTTGCTCCCGAACATTTACTCCCCTGTGCCAGAGGACTACATTCCACGGCCATACAATTCCCATCCGATCCCCCTGGGAGGCGTAAGAAAGATTAGAGCTGAAGGACAATGGGGGTCTGGTCAGTAAGATATAGTGGGTTCTGTTATTCATTCAAGTACGTGTGATTTGGAAGGAATCAAAGCTGAGCGATGATAACTTTATGCTGCAGGTTATGTTGAAAGTTGAACAAGTTTGGAGGTTGATTGCAAGACTTAGAATCAATTTATGACTTACTATCTCTGCTGTCTGTAATGGCTGTTCAGTGTGTGTGTATAAAGTACACTCTTGAGGGCAGTTGAACACATGTTTACATAGCAGATGTGTTTGCCTCGCTTACAACTGAAATGTCATCAGCTCTGCTTTGCAAATATTAGCTAGTAGAGAAGTGACCTAACATGAGCAAGACCATTTGGGGCCTGTGGAAGTGAACGCTTGAAGGGATACGAAGACATTATTTATTTGGTCCGTTTTTCCTCAACAGACATCTGTGTTACACGGCAGGGGAATAGACTTGTTTGTCCTTCCAGTTCTATTAAAATGACGTGTTAGACTTGACTGAAATAAATAAAAGGGTACACTCAGCTCACAGCTTGCAGCTAGCTGTGGCTTTTGGCTCCCAATTAGGATTGCTAACAATAAAGTCTTTTTATGGAAGCTGAAGAACAAGCATCTTACCCACAAACTGTCTGATGAAGAAAAATAGCCAAATTAACTTAAAAAGGTCAGTGTCTCCCTTTTTTAAATGGAAGTAAAGGTGTATTCCCTTTTGAGTAAATCGATCAATATCCCTGATTTTGGTTGCTCTCTATTTGCAGTGGAAGGTAGCAATGGAGTGAGAAAAAGTCCACAGAAAGTGCCTTTCCTCTTGATGGTGCTGTAAATTGAAAGATAAAATGTAAAATCAAACAAATAGAATCTCCTTTTCAAGAACATGTTGCATTGCAGGAATTGGCTGCACTTACACACACTCACTGTACATGTTTGTTTTTTAGTTTCATGTATTTAGATATTAAGACTACATAGAAATAGGATATATGCCAAGTATATGGTTGTGGTTGAGCTTTCGCTTCCTAGTGCATTTAGTGTCTTGGACCAATGGTGTCGTTGGTACAGTGGAATGTGCGTTTGGGTGGATGGTTGGTGGGGTGGTTGGGGGTCTTAGCTGACAATAGTGTGGTGTGACACAGCCCAGCCCACGAATGACAAACATAGCACAGCACTTTAGAGACTGCCACTCTCACTCAGACACATAGCCAAGAGGTTTTTTCGATCTCAGTCCCTCCAGTCCCCTTCTTCCTCCTGAACAGGAGTAGGAGGAGAGGATCCAAACCTCAGTGTAAACGAGGAGTCGAAGGGATGTGTGTTACCAAACAAAGCAGTCGGGTCATTAAAAGTGTGCCTCATGCTCTCGTGACTTTGTTGGTGGCTCTGTTGAGTCAGCCTGCTCTCGGGTGGTGGTTTCCCTTCTGGAATTGCCACTCGATGCTTTGTTACAGCTAGGGCTGGGTGTCAAAACATAATATCGGCACCGCCCAGATTTTGGCATCAACATTTTGAAGCATCCCAAACTGTTTTTACAATAGCACATCCTTGCACTGAGGAATCAAGGTTTTCTTCTTGAAGGGCATTTTTACTAAAGAAATCAACATAAGTAGGATCTAAAACGTCTTAAAGCATGAATGACAAAAAAAAATATTTAGTCTGTTGCCTAATGAAGTATGCTTTCATATCAAGTGTCATTTTACAGCAGGTATAGAGATGAAATTAACAGAACCAGTGTCAGTATTGAAACTTTTCTCATGATGCCCAGCCCTAGTAGCAGCCTATGGCGTTCTTTCATCTTAGTGCAATGCCCCTGCCATGTGTCCCTGATGGAGGGAATGTGTGCCCAGCAAGTACCCCTGTCTTGAGCCGGTAGGGTGTCGACTGAAAACTAAGGGTGGTCTGTAGTTCTGCGGGTACCTTTTCAGTCCAGTAGGGGTGAAATTCTTTCTATTACAAGAGATCTCTAAAAACACTGCACCTCACTTACCTTGGTATGCTGCATATGTTATACTACATGAAAGAAAACTGCAAATTGCTTTTATTATGACATATAATGCTTGAGTAATGCCTGATTGCGATATTCTTATACAGTAACTATTTTAGAGTCAAAATAAGTATAACTGTAAAAAATATTCTCTGTTTTGTCTTAACACTTATCCGATTTTGAAAAATTGTTCTTGAGCCGACTTTTATTTTGTTGTCCTATTTAAATGTGTCGTTCTTTAAATTTATATATGAAATATATATATGCGGAATATTTTATGGTGTATTTATTGAGAGTGTGCGTTCAAGCGGCTGGAGTCTCCGCATCATATTGCAGCATGGTGGGGGCGGAGCCAGGAGGATGAGGCCTTTAGCCCCTCCCCCTCCATGTTGACGCCTTATTCTCCTACACATGCAAGCACAACAATATGGAGGGGGGTGCGAGGTGGAGGATAGGAAAGAGGTGGATTTGACCTGGTCATACAGAGCCATGTATCAGGTTCTGGTTGGTAAATAAAGGTCAACTCCCCCTCCTCCTTTCCTTCTTTACCCTCCACTCTTCTTTTACCACCTGAGAAGGCCAAATGCCAACACCCACATGTTGCAGCTCATCTCTGATGAAGGGAACCATTTCTGAACCACACTGACTTGAGTGTCGAATAGCTGACTTTTATTTTCATCCCAAGCTGCTAATTGGTACGTTAGCCATGTAAATTCCCCGAGCCAGTAAAGGGTAGGTGGGGAGACCGTAAAATCAAAAAGCAGCGGGGGAAAGGAAGGAAATATGTTGGAAAGGCAGAATTCTTTGGATCATGGTGAAAATTTTAGCGTAGGCGTTGCTTCTTTCCTCTTTGTTTCCTGTCAATTTTTTTTTCTTGTGCCAGAACATTTTACAGCAGGAACAGGTCTCATTCCACAAATAAAGACATGCCTCAACCTTAAGTGCGTTCTTACATAATCGTCAAATTTCTATGTGACTTTGCAATGCCTGTGTTGGTTGGCCTACCAAGAAAACAAGCCTACATACTTGACCTGCCCTGATTTCCCCCACCGGCATCCTCATCTCTTCTCGTTTCTCATGTAAACCACTAACATTGCTACAGACCTTATGTACGAACAAGTGTAAGCTTTCGAAAATTGCTCTGTCCCACTTGTACTGATGTCGGAACAGAAACCAGGCCTGGGTCAAAAAGCATTTGGAATCAATTCTTGGCATTTGTTTTAACCAGATGAGCAGCGCTTACTCCTGCCTCAGGACAATTTGGATATCATCATATAAATTCTGAATGACATGAAAACATATGCTAATTTGACTTTTATACACTTCCCTATGTTTGTGTAAACTTACTGGTTGTCATTGTGGTATTGTCATTGATGGCAAATCCAAAGAACAGTATTTTCCATTTGACCCAGGCCTGACAGGAACCAGGAGGTTCCCCAGAGTGCTGGATTACAGAGACCTGTGCCTGTATAATGAACCAAGGATGAATTGTGTTGTGATCAATTGCTGTTCTTTTCCATTTTTATTTTTTATGTTGGTTGTCCCTCACCCCATCGGAGGATCAGAGACATGGAACTTTTGAGTGTCAATCCTGTTCCAAAGTAAACAGGCCCTCTGTTCTTATTTTAATCAGTTTGGTTTAATAAATGTTTACTCCATTGTTTATTCCCATGGCTATCAGATGTTTAACTTGTTTTTATCCCATTTGCATTCCAATAATGACTTTGAACCAAATATTGCACAAGAGATTAGGCTCCTGATGCCATTTTTCCCTTGTATACACATAATGGTTTGACAGATCTTTGACAGTGGCCAAGGATTTAAAACATTTCTCTGTGTACGCTGATTGTTCAGAATGACATATTTTTTTAAATGTAGCATCACTCTTGTCAGTTTTGTTTCAAACTAAAGATCTTGGGCTCTGATACCTCCTCAGTGAGGCACCAGCAAACGGATGTACACGTTGAACAGTGAACCTTCACCACCAGATGATCCATGTTGAAGTCTCTCTGTATGTTGCAAAGGCTCTGTTGTACCAACAGCTCTATTCAATTCAGTTTTAAATGTCTCTTTTCTTTTGTAACTCTCTTATAGGTTGTTGGCCTTTTAGTGTTGCTTTGCTTCAGTTTGAAGTGTATCTTTGACTAATACTTGCAATAAAATGCTTTGCTTTACCTTGGTTGTCTTGGTGAGATAGTGTTAGAAATATAAATAAATGTTGTTTCGTATCTATAAAGTGAAATTGTAGGAAATGTTTCAGGTTATGAAAAATAACCAAAAGTAACCAAATCTTTAGGAATAGCCACAGAAAAATCTAGGGCTGTCGCAATAAATTATGACTACAAAACAAAGATATTATACTGAGTAGTGATCATGTTTTATATAGTTCAGCCACAGTTCTATGAATATAACCCGGGACCTGGCTCTTGCTAGTTCACATCCAGCTGAATGAACTTAGACTGGAGATAGTACATTTTCATCTGGACTAACTTAAATATCAACCAAACTTATTCTTTGAACCCACACTACAGCAGCTCTGTGAGGCTGTACTTTGGCTTTGAGCTAAATGCTAACATCAGCATGCTAACATGCTCACAATGATAATGATAACATGCTGTTTAACAGGTATACGCTGTGTCCCAAATCAATACCACATACTAATTCTATACAGTATCTACATACTAATCGTCTATAGTAGGCTATGCCGTTTAGCAGTAAGTATACAAAAATCTTGATTTATACTATTTTATAGTATAAATAGTATAACAGGAAATGATGCAATGTGTGTTGCCAGTTGTCAAACTGCGACTTTGGAATGGTACTGACAAACTTCATGATTAGACATCAAAATGTTTTTCCTATGAAGCAATGTTTTTGTTTTCGAAGGGTTTTTTTCCAGCCATGAGCAGCTCTTCCATTTCCTTTGTGCATTGCATTGTGGGAGAATAGTGTGCATCAACCTCACACTCAAACTGGTTTGTTACTAAAAACCTGGTTAGAATCAGTATGTATGGATTTGAGACACAGCCATAATGTTTCCCATGTTCATCATCTTAGTTTATCGTGTTACATGCTAACATAAACCAAAGTCATATTGACCTCATGGTGGTGCTAGAGGAAAAGTCAGGATTCATCACCTGCGAACCATGACTGTCTGAAGATTGAATGGCACCCCAACAAATTGTTTTTTATATATATATTTCAGTCCGGACCAAACTGGTGGACGGACTGACCAATCAATGAACTGACATTGCCGTTCATTGATCCCCGCCTCTAGCAAGGCTACAAACAAAAGAAATGAGAATAAAAATGCCTAAATGACATATCTTGTAGCTTTTTAAGTGGAATTTTGTGAAAGAAAAACTTGTGTAAGCAGCGTTACCTGATATCTTTATCTTTTAAATGATGGCCACATGAAGAGTAATGTGATCAGAATATGAAACTTATAAAAGAACAGCACTGTTTTGTTTTTTTGGCATTTTGTCTATTAAACCTTGAATAACAGAGCAGAAGGCTGACAAACAGGAAGGTTCAAAATGTACTGTAGCAATACCAACTGAGTGAACTCAAGTACGCACTGCCAGATGGTTTGACACAGCTCCTAAATGAGGATTTCAACACAAAATCAAGATATGTGAAATTGCTACTTTATTCATTATGTTGTTAAAATCCTGCAAAGAGAGCGAAACAAGTTACTACTGACTGTCAATAGGAATATTTACAAAGGAAGACTGTTTAAAAACAAATATGTAGAGATCTTTATTTCAGAGGTTTCACTATACACACACTCGTGAGCACACACAGCATTAAAAAATGAAGATGGAGGACCACCTCTAAGCAGGCAGCCACTGAGAGTAGTCAGCAACTGTTCATGAACACCTACCAGCAATCAAACTCTGAGCTGTTTCCACTAACGAGCTGAAGTGTTTACAGGTGAGATATGTGGGGTATGTGGGGTGCGTGCGTGCGTGCGTGCGTGCGTGTGGGGTACCTGAGAGGTAGTGGGCGTGAGAGGGACTATTGTCAGTCCTGTCACACTTACACAGGTGTTTTCACTTCTTTTGCCTGATTTGACCTCTTTGACTGTGGTGTGTGTCAAAACTGGGATTTGTTGCACCTGTTAGAGCAGGACAGATTATACCTATATTATTCTTGTTAGCACATGAAGTTGGATTTCACATAATTCCCAACAAAGCTCCAACCACAGTCAGTATCAGCTACAATAACTGAAAACACCTCGAAAACTCATTAAATCAGTTTTATATGTGCACAGGTTTTATTAGCAAAATGTTCAGTTCAATGTTATAGGCTTAAGAAAAATGCAACCCGTGCAGTATAATAATGACGACCATATAAAATAGCTCCTTTCCTCATTCTGAAGTAGGTTTCCCATCAAGATGTAAGAATAGACCTAGTACCATGCTGATTCTGAAATTCACACTTAGAGGATATTTTTAGAGGTCTTAAACATTTATTCCAGTTTTTTTAAGCCCCTATGCACATGCTCTTATTTATATATTTCCACACATACCCAGTACAACCTCAGACCTCAGTTACTGGACTATGAGCAACTCCTTTGCAGTAACTGGACTTGTCTTCTTTCAATTCATGTCACTACATTTTTGTATTATATATTAAGTGCTAAAATTTGCTCCGTCAAAATGAGTAAATTACATATTGTATAGTATTATTAAAGTGTGGAATTGTGCTGAAATTATGGCCAGCATTGATTTACTCTTACTAACTCGATTGACGCAGTATTAAACCTGTTTTTGTTTTGTTTTCTTGTGAAACTGTTTGTTTCTTCACTTTGCAAACATTTGCAAGAAACTAGGAATGCATTAAGCTACAGCACAGCGTAATGAGAGAATCATAACCAACAGCAAACGATCATTGCTGAGCATCATTAAAAACCTGGAGAGATGGATGATCTGTGAGAAACCAGAGTGGGAACTTTGGTGGCCCTGAAGGTCAAAACACAACAACATTACACAAAACGCAACAACATTACACAAAACGCAATGACATTTCCCAAAACACGACATTACACAGAACGCAACGACATTACACAAAACACATTAGACAAAACGCAACGACATTTCACAAAATGCAACGACATTTCACAAAACACGACATTACACAGAACGCAACGACATTACACAAAACACATTACAGAAAACGCAACGACATTATAGAAAACGCAACGACATTTCACAAAACACGACATTACACAGAACGCAACGACATTGCACAAAACACATTACACAAAACGCAACGACATTACAGAAAACGCAACGACATTTCACAAAACACGACATTACACAGAACGCAATGACATTACACAAAACGCAATGACATTTCACAAAACGCAACGACATTACACAAAACGCAACGACATTTCACAAAACGCAACGACATTACACAAAACACGACATTACACAAAACACGACATTACACAAAATGCAACGACATTTCACA
>LKNJ01000488.1:0-160218 GCA_002120245.1 Maccullochella peelii | reverse complement strand
AACGTGAAGCGCTGTGAATACTTTCCGGATGCACTGTATATTTTTTATATATATATATATATATATATATATAAAATAAGCTGCTCTGGTTTATTGTCACCCAGACTCTGAACCTCTGCACATGAACGAAAACGAAATGATTTAATCCAAAACGCAATCTGTTAATTTTGGAAAAGTTTTGTCACCATCTGTATTGTAAAACAAGGAAAATGTAAGCACTTCATGAGCTGATTCACAACTTGAATATAACCTATAATGTTGAGTGCTGTATATTCATGTGTGAATAATCTTTCATTTCATCTTTCTTATTTTGGAAAAAGAACACCTTCCCAGGCTTAAGTAGACTTTTGGCTTTGGTGTCAGGCTACTCTATTCTCCTACATGAATTTAAGTCAGTCCAGCGAAA
This sequence comes from Maccullochella peelii, assembly GCA_002120245.1. Taxonomy (NCBI): domain Eukaryota; kingdom Metazoa; phylum Chordata; class Actinopteri; order Centrarchiformes; family Percichthyidae; genus Maccullochella; species Maccullochella peelii. The sequence goes on along the minus strand of LKNJ01000488.1, from coordinate 159,812 downwards.
AGCTCATCTAGAGCAGAGTTGATGACGAACAGCCACTGTAGATTGCTAAAATTGAGCTAAGCACACACTGCGACCTCTCTGAAATTAACCTTTCCCTCCCAATACTTTTTTAATAATTTAAAAGTTGTCTTCAGCGATGTTAGAGAAATTGAAACTCAAGTTTCAGTAGCTACAGGACTGTAATATATTCTTTCAGAGCAGATATTTCATCAGTGTTTCTTCTCTGCTTTTTGCATCATTAACCACACAGAAAAAGGTTTTCATTGGGATCAGGTATTTAGATTTAGTTTCTATTTCTGTCTTCTTTCACTGGGAATTAGGAACACAGGAAGCGCTTTAAAAGTGTATTTTGGATGACCGTTTATTTAGATTAGAGGGGCGTGCGGCTTACGTCAGGTCCCTCTTCCTCCTGCCGTTCTGTCCCTCCCTTCCTCTCTGTCTCTCTTTCTCCTTTATTTCTCAACACATTTCACTTTCAAGTGTCCCGGTGGAACAAAACAGTGTCTCAGTACCTGCAGGGGATTCCAGTGAAATCTCACCACGCTCCTTTTTAGGGCACCACATGAAAGGCAGCATGAAACGAACTGGGGATGCTGTGGGTGTGTGTGTCTCTATGTTTGGGTTTCCGTGTACTGTATACTGAATGTGTGTCGGTGGGTGGGGAGGGGGTGTGTGTTTATGTGACGCCCTGTGGGATAAACTTGCCCACACACACAGTAGGCGTCACTTGGCTGGCCAGCGGGTACCCCTCTGTCACATGTCGGGCCATCTCAAATGTGTCTTTAGAAAAAGGCCCTAATCCTCTTTTGCCACCGCTCTGTTTATCCCCCTGCATGTGGTGGATGAAGAGAAGAGGAGAGAGCAAGAAGAAAGAGAGGGGAAGGGGGGGGGTGACAGAGGAGTGTCACAATACGAAATATTCGAGCCACTATCGCTGTGGCCATGAGCAGATGTGCTTGTTTGGGTGTGAGGATGCTGAGTGCATGTTTGAAAAGGAAACATGCGCACACGTACGCACATTCAGATATAAACAAACAAGCTAAAGCAAACATAAAAACATTGCATACACACACACTGTCATGTATGCAAACACAAGCTAGCTCCTCAGAGGGGCACGTGAGCATCTTGTCACACAGTTAGAAAAATGTTTTACTAAGAAAATAAGTTAAATACTTTCTCCACCACTACAGTCTTACAAGTATGCTGTCGTTCTCTCTTCAGACTGATGAGCAGGCCATGCTGGAGGACACTCAGGTGGCCCTAATTGACCTGGAGAAGGTCACATTCTACTTCCAGCAATTTGAAGGGGAGCCGCTGGTGGCCAGTATGTACACCGATGAGACTTTTAGCTTACGTTTGACTTACACTTGTGGCTTTTTTTTGATAACATTACACATACAGTTTCTGCATTTCTACTACATTTTATGAAAACGAGATTGAGCTTTAATCCTCTCTTCTCCTCTCCTCTCCTCTGGCAGACATGCCCATCTCATACCAGGTGGAGGGCACCCGTCAGACCTTGAAGGTTTGCTTCTTCCTTGAGAGTTTCTACTTCTCGCACCTGCCCCACAGGCTGAAAAGCGGAGGAGGCATCAAAATCTACCCTGTGCTCTTCACACAAGGTATAGTGAGCAAATCAGCATATTGTATAGCCGCTTTATAGATTATCGTAAACACTGGCAGATAGATAGATAGATAGAGAGATAGATAGATACAGTGCTTTTATAACTTTATCTTTCACTCTTTGGTTTGATCTCTCTCTAGCGCTGGAGAGTATGGAGGGTTACTACTACAGAGACAATGTGTCAGTGGAGGAATACCAGGCCCAAATCAATGCTGCTTCATTGGATAAGGTCAAACAGTACTTCAAGAGACTGAGGTATGTAATACAAGGCACGTACACACATATATTGCTTTGAAACTACATATCTTGTGTGATTTGGCAGTTTTTGAGATAGAATATAAATCAAGACTTGACTCCCAACTCCCAGCAGGGTGATTGGCTGAGAGAAACACAGCAGGGATGTTTTATGGTTGGTTGCGAACACACACAGCAGGGGCAGCAGTGATTGGATGAGAGTGCCCAGCGTGCCACCAGCGCTGATGTAGTGCTTCTGTGCAGATGCTGCACTTAGTTACCTCACACCCCATTGGTTTGCTGCACACCCGAGACCGTCTGTGATTGGCCAGGCATGGGTAATTTAATGAGGTGGAAACAGATACGAAGAAACGGACACTTCTGGGAGTTGAAAATAAAGGCTCTGCTTTATTTAATCTCCCTGAATGTATGAGTGAGTGTCAGACCTATACAGCATGCTGTCTGAATATCAATGTAGTTTCATATTAGATGCCACCTTGACTGAGACTGAAAATCACATTTGAACCAGCTGTGTATAAAAAGGATGCGAGTGCCTGTGAATACACAAGACACATTAAAAATTCATATTGGGAAAATCTTAGAGACGGTGTAATTAAGAAATAAGATGTGGCTTTTGCTAAATGTCCTATATTGGTGTCGGTGCAGATCTGTTTGCAAGCTGAGAGCATGATAGGTTTATAGACACACACCTGATCCTCTTGAAATCTGTTCATTGGACACTCTGTTATCATAGATTGAAGCCTTCTTTCTGTCTATATATTTGACTTTGGTGCCAGCTCGGTTGCCAGTGAACTACAGATAGTGCAATATCAAAATTATACACCACAGACTGACACCATCTTGGTTAATACAGTAGAAAGCATCAGTCATACTCTTGGAAAGCTGTTTGAAGGCCGGGCCAGAGTGTGTTCCCTCATTGAACACCTAGGAGGGCGACTGGTCGACACATCATCAACATCTGCCACTGATTGTGTGAATAATTAAACGCCGAGCAGAGCTCACAGGAAAACTTCATCTTGTTATTTAGGGACAATCTGCTTTGGTTGGGGGGTGGAATGATTTACAGCTTGAGCAGTCATGTGTCACATCAGTGCCGATCCTTCACAACAAAACATTAATTTACTGGGATTTCTTTCCGCGGAGAATTTAATTTGTTTGTAGTGTTTAGCTCGATGAGTGAGTGAAAAAGAATTTCAAGCATTCATTCCTGTGAGCGTCAGATTTCCCAAAGCGCAGTTGTCGATACCAAATTGTGCTCGGTCATTTAATCTGTTTCAAGCGTCAGGCCTTTCCGACTGTCCTTCTTTCTCTTTGTGTAATGATATTGTCTGCTAGATCTTCTGGGACTCCACAACCTTTTAATAGTGGCTTATTGGCATTTTGCGCTATCTCTTTAATTTTATTGAGTCCTTGTTTGCAGACTGCAGTTAGGACTTCATGATCAGTCTCTAAAATGTCACTATTCTAATTAGGGAACCACAGGGAGAGATATATTATATGCACAAATATGTTAGGCACGCCTGCAGCACCTTTTAACATGAAATGATCTTAATAAACTCATGTGTGGTTTAATGGGTCAAACCATACATGCAGGACCTTACTGGAATTCAGCCATGTGATTCAGAATAGCCTGTGTTTTTGTACGTTTGCACGTGTACTGTACATTTCTGTACAGTTTGACCTGTGCAGAAAGAGCCTAATTGAATTGACAGCAGAGGCTCCAGCAGTAACACGGAGCAGATGTGTGCTGACAGGCAAGTGAGTGAGTCTGGTGATGTGGGGGGAGCATTAGGAGTGCTGGGTTAGGAATGTGGATGGCAGTGTGCTTCAAAACCTCAACTGGAGTGAAAGTATTAGAGACTGTATTCGTCTCAAATACTTAATCTCCTTTTCAGTCTCCCTACCTGTTGTAGTCTAAATCAGCTCGCTGAGCTCTCCAGACACTTTTTACTGTGTATATACTGTAGTACAGTGGGTGAATCAGTTGATGTTGAGTTGACTTATGTACAGTACCTAAGGAACTATTCTTCATACAAGTAAAAGTCACCTTATTTTCAGGTAAAGAAAGTTTGTGCAGCAGTTTGCCTTGCTGCTGTTGCTGCACAGAAATAGTGACACTAGAACATCTAATATAAGGCAAAGAACAAATATGAGGTACTTGTACTTTAATTGAGTATTTCTATTTACTACAGTTCAGAGGGAAATATATTTACAATCATATTTTTACTCCACTGCATTTATTTTATATCAGCTGTAGTAAGTAAGATTTTACATAATATATGATGAATTTATAAAATGTGATGTATTGTTTTAGATTAAAGTACCCTACAGCATATAAAGTAGTTACAAATAGCTCCACCTACAACAGTAAAATGCTACTTACACAATAATGCAGTAAAAATAATACAATAATATAATATGTAATAGTATAACACTCACAGGGGCCCTTTTTCTGCATAATGAATACTTTTACTTTTGATACCTTAAGTACATTTTACTACTAATATTTACATACTTTTACTTAAGTAACATTATCAATGCATGCCTTTTACTTGTATTGGAGTTTTATCACAGAGCGGTATTGCTACTTCCACCACTGATGCTTGATGGGGAGTTATCTAGGGCTGCAACTAACTATTACTTTCATTATAGATGAATCTGATGAATTATTCATTCCTTTTGTCTTTAAATTGCCAGAAAATAGTGATAGTTTGAGCTTGTTTTGTCCACTCAACAGTCCAAAACCCAAAGATATATTGTTTACTAACATATATGACAAAGAAAAGGAGCAAATTCTCACATTTGAGCAGCTGGAACCAGCAAATCGTTTGCATTTTTGGCTTCAAAAATAACTGAAACAGTGAATCAATTATCAAAATTGTGGAAAATAATGGACTTATTGATTCATCGACTAATTGTTTCAGCTGTAGGGTTATCCACATCACTCTCCAAGTAGTACTTTATATTTAATATTGCTGCTGAGTCATTCGTGTGCACGTGGACTAATATAGTGAACACGAGCAATCACTTTAGCAGGCGACTTGCACCAGAAACATGTTGTTCGCTCCCACCCAGAGTATTTCCTTGTATTAATTGTAGTAAAGTAAATATTCCCAGCTGGTTTTCAACAGTCAGTGAATACAGTGTCTCTCTCTATGAAATATTACCACTAGTTTTCTTTTGCCGGCTGCCATGTGTCTTTCGGCTGACCACAGACCAGCCTGTGATGTCACTCCTCTCTCCATTGCAGCGTTCCAACCTCAGGCACCTCGTTATCCTTGGAGCCCGGCCACGGCAGTGTTGGGTTAAACCCACACTATGGGCCGAGCCAGAGGCTGACTGATAGACAGAAACAGCACAGCCCATGCAATACTGAACTGAATGAACTGCAGGGCAGAGATTCAACCCCCAAACACTCTCCCATTACACCTCAGACCCCCATATGCATTTGGGACCTCTTAGATATTGTTGTTTAGGAGTGTGAAATTGAATTTTCTAACTATTAACGTTTTGCTTACAAATTCTAGAATTGGGATCATTTATATTCAATTAAATTAAAAGGAAGAAACTTGTTCATTATGCTGTGGAACCCCTGGAACCCTGTAGAGATGAAATATGCTTTTCTGTGGATACAATTAGTGTGTGTGTGTGCAGTGCGTTTCATAGTGTAATTCATAAGCAAAAAGGAAGCATTTTTTTGTCTTGCTCTTCCACTAATGCCTTTGCCAGCCTGCAACTTGGGCATTATCCAATTTCGTAGCAGTAATGATAGCACTGTAAAGGGTTCCTGTAAGATTTCCCAGCAGCCTCTCTGTCTCTAGCTTACACTTTCCTTACCCACACCAAGATACAGTATGATGCGAGCAAACCCATAGTGCCTAATGAAGTCTTCCGCAAAACATAAATTCATGGGCCAAATCACAAGCACATGGTGCCACAGGAGTCAGCTGTATATAGAGCCAGAACACGTTCCCTCGTTTTCAAGCTTTCATAAACCATCTCAGCTGACATGTGAATTTAGGTAGAAGAGGTTTGAAACCCTGGCATGTACCAATCGACCGTTTCCTTAGTCATAGCTTGTTGTTTGCTTAAATCTCCTGCAGGTTTCTCATTGTGCAAAAGCGACAAGACATTGTTGAGCTTAATTGAGGGGATTAAGTAATCGTCTCTCATTTTTCTGTCCCAAATTGTGAGATCAATTTGCAAATGCACCCAAAGTCTCCTCTCTAGTAGGGAGAGAAGCAACATCTGAAAAGGGGAGGAAATAAAATGCTCCGAACAGAAAACATCTTTTCCTTTAGGACACAGTCTGAATGGAAGAGGGGAGATTAAAAGGGGAATATAGATCGCCAGAGCAGGTTGGAAAGATTGGATGCGATTTCAGGGGAGGGATGAGGATGATGGGTTGAGGAGGAGAGTGAGCAAGGGAGGGTTAGTCGAAGAGGGCAGAGTGGAGAGTGGAGAACCAGAGTCTACAAATGTATTATTCAAAGGTAGAGATTATTGCAGGCTTGTCATTTCATCTTATTTTGCTCTTATTATTGAAAGGAAGTTTCAGGAAGGAATTGGGTTTTCCTCTTTGCATGCTCCCTTGCTAATGATTTAAGGAGCATGGCACATACAGCCATGTGAAAGAATGAAGGAGAAAGTCCAGCATGTACTGCATGTTGTCTGCTGGTGAACGCTATGTGTGTCATGTCCGTATATTGTTGTTTCAGGTGTAAAAGTAACCTGTGAGTGTATGCAGGCATGTTAAAATCAATATCTTCTGGCACGGCTGAGACAGAAAGCTTTCACTGCAGGCATTAGGCTTTTCTCCCTAATTGAAATGCATTTGGCAGTAGTGAAGAAATGTTTGGCTCTGTATCACAAGGCAGAAATTTCCGCATCTCATGGTACACGTCCCTTGTATAAAAACGCTTGATTTATGTGGATATTAATATTCTACACAGTCTGATAAATGATGTATAATGATGGCATGGTGGCTGAAAGATAAGCAATAAACTTGGACATACAGCACTGTCTAACAAATGGCATATATTATTATTACTACTACACACTCATGTATTTCATGCTTTGTTAGTTAAACACTGATCAGTCATCAGCACACGGCACAGCTTCTAGGTCATTTGTGCTCGCAGTGTTTGCTCTTCCGTCAGCTGTAGGGAATTGGTAATCACCCCGCTGCAGTGCAGTTTGTCTTGATTAAGCAAAAATGCTTGATGCTTATTGCAGGTCAGAGTGTCAGCTTCGACACAGTAGCGAGCTCCCTCACTCCTTTCTTTATCTCTGTTGCCCTGTGGCTGGAGCAGAGGTTGATCCTCTCGCTCCTGTTCAGACGTGACCTAGTGTTTCGAGTGTAAATGTGCAAGTTGACTGAATATGATTAACACTACTAGCTGATCAGGTAATGACCGCTAACTCATGTTAGGCTTTGTTAGCCTTATATACATGCATCCGCTTCTGTTAGCATCCTCACAAACAGACTCAAATGTCCTACCACAACCATATACATAAGTCTCCCTGACGGCTAGCTTTGCATAAATCATGTTGTTTGTGCTCCAAGGACACCTCCAAAATATATGCACAACAAGAGACGATGGATAGTGTGACGTCACTTCAAGTTGTTCAGCACACAAACATGAATCCCACCACTGTGGTAAACATCGAAACAGTGTAGCTCAAACAGCGTACTTGCTTCATGTAATTGATGGTATTTCTCTTCCTCCCTGGGGCAAGGCTATGCAGTAATGATTAATATAGCAATAGCTACTGCAGCAAGTTGCCACATCTTCTATCTAGCATGCATTTGTATAGTAAGCTTCTCAAACAGGAATGCAGCCGTGCAGCTTGTATGCTAAAAGTGGGATTTCTCGGGTTGGCTGCATCTGTAACCTGAGAAGTCATTTCTCTCAGAAAAGAAAAATACATCCTATTTGAGCAATCATAATTGATTATGGATATTATCCTAGCTTCAGCAGGAAGTGGCAATTTGGTCGTATAGTTTTTCTAAACAGAAACAGAGCTTTCTTCTCTCTGCATTAGGAAGTGATGAAAACACTACAGTCTTTGCACCAGCACAGGGAGTCCCAATTCACCAGAGCGCTGAGGAAGGTGGTGGGGCTTCACTCTGCTCCAGCGCGTGTGCACCGAACCACTGTTTATAAAGCCTAGTAAGGCTGTGCGTCAGAGACTCGGTTCTGTTCATCATTCCTCTTTGATTCCAATCGTAATGGTGAAAGATCTGCACTTAGTGATGGTTGATATTGTAAGCAAATTTTAAAAAATCACCTTACAAGGAGCCAAGAATGCTTTGCATCTATTTATGTGCAGCATCAGGGTCGTAAATCTGTTCACCATTTTAAGCCAGTTGCTAGTTTTGCTTTGTAATATATGCAGTAACTGCACGTGTGTCTTCATTGACAATGATTTAGTGATAATATGTCTTCAGCTGGCTCTTACACTAACACTAATCTGCTTTTGGTGAAAGGACTGGACATTTGTTTCCTGGTCTTGACTGACACTAATGACTTTCCAACCGACCCTTGATTTAAATTTACTCAACATATATGTGAAATAATGTATTTTTAGGGATTTTATTATGTCTTTTGTCTTTTAGTTTTTATTATTAAACCAAAAACATAAGCATGCCATTGTTACCTACATAGACAGAATATATATTCCTGCTGGCATGTGTGTCCTTGTTAAACTGTGGCTGACATATAGCTGATCATAAATATTGGCTGGAAGTGTAAATAGGAAGGAGGCGTGGGGTAAGGAAATGACTTCCAGCACACTTCACACACACTATCTCACTGGTGTCTGTGCAGAAGCATCACCGTGTGGCATGTGAGGGCTCCTGGAAGCCCTCATTAGCCCCCAGGCACAAACCCCTGCCACGCACTGCAGGGGTTTGTGGGGGATTTAATAACGGTGAGTGTCATTCATCATGGCAGTGTGAGTGATTTACATGGACCAGCATGCACCTCTGCGGATATAATGTCATAAATCCTAGACACTTTACTTGTGTCCTCATGAGAGAACGGGTGTGAAACCAAATCCACAGACGACGACTCTCATTTCAAATGTTTTTCTCGTGTCTCCAAAGGTATTTCAGGGATCATTTTTGTTTCTTTTGTACTTTTTGAATGGAGGATGTCATGCTAATGTGCCCATTCCCACACTGCTCCTCTGAAAACATCTGTGCCTCAGATCCTTCTTCTTTGACGCTGCAGCTGACTGCTAATGCTCCTGTGCTGTAAAGGGCCTCGAGTGTCCTATTGTCATGAAGGAAGCAGAAACAAAGAGAAATAAGTATTCTCATTGGCCCATTTAAATAAAGCTACACGCAGAGCAGGTCATCTTTGGCCTGCAGCCAAATCCTCCATAGAGTCTTGTGTAAAAACCTATTGGCTGTGTGTGTGTGTGTGTGTGTGTGGTCGGTGGGGGTTAGTTATTGCAGAAAGAGCTACAGGCAGGCTGCACCTATGGTTTTCTTGATTTCTACTGAAAGCAAAAATATGAACAGGGGAAATGCTCTTAACAGAAGAAACAGAATGATGAGTCTGATCACACACACTTTCTGTTACCTTTGTTTTTGATACACACCAGCTGACAGATGGTGGGTTGGAGTTTTGATTGGTGTAAAATTCCCCTAGAAAACTTGAGAATTAAGAAGAGACACTGTTATTTTTTAAAACTTTAATCTTGGAGAATGCCAGTGGGTATGAAAAAATGGTAACAAGCTTGTACAAAAGACTGTGGGGGACCCTCCATGTCCTGCCATTAAATTAGAGCAGCTGGAGTTCAGGGGCTTAAACCTGAGAAATAATAGATACCCAGTGGGTTTAGACCTTATATCCAAGGTGTATGAAATATGTTCTTAGCCACACAGTGTTGTGTTTGCACACTGTGTGTGGGCTTAAAATTTCATTTTTCATCCATAATAAATGTTTGTAAGGTGCTCGGTTTCCAAACCTCTGACAAAACATCATCAGCTCAGAAGATGTAATGCAGGTCCTATTTAAACCACACATCATTTGGAGTCTGACTCCTATTATTTTATCATTAAAGACCTCCAGGAGAGTCAGCTCTGCTCCTCAAGCTGTGGCTGACGGTATTTTTAGAGCAACTCGTACAGCAAGAGAATGAGATAATCAGTGGGTATTATGACCTTGCTTCTGCAGAAGAGGTGTGCAAGGGCAAGACGAGGCGCTTTTACTTTGTCTAAAACAGATAAGCAAATGTGTGCAGATGAAGTAGAGTTGGGCGGTTATACAGAAGTCGACTCCTCTCAGACAGATTCTATTATAGACCTTTAAGATAAAAGTCTGAGCAGCCGACCGATAAGCAAGAGGTACAAGGGTGAGTGCACTCACAGTTGAAATAGACAGATAACAGGCCATACCTGCAGTAAGAGTGAGAATAGGAACTACTTCAGGACACGGTTTTGATTTCCAATAAACTTTCTTTTGTGTTGTTGTGTTCACAGCGTTCTGCGGCGTCTTATCGCTCTACTGAATCTCGGCTCTCTCTTTGTTTGACCTGTTAAGGGGATGATGTTTTGCTTGGAAACTGTTGGATCTAACTTTGATTTAATGCAGCCGTTTGTTTTTCCACAGCAACACCGCACACTCACACACAGACAAGTGTTTACACACATACAGACACAATGTGGATGCCAGGTGTTTACTGTAGAAACTTTAATGAGGAAATCAAATTTTTAGAGCTTTAAACAGTCAACCCAGCAAAACATTGCCCTGTTACCCCTCATATACATTGTCCAGCAGTTGTGGCCATTATGCCAGTTTACGTTTTCTTTATGGGAGGAATTGAAGAGGAGTGCCTTCCATGCTGAGATGCGGCGTAACTCATGAGCATCTTTTGAATGATAAGGCCATCTTGAACCAATTACATGGGCTGTTAGCTCCATCTGAACCCTTAGCAAACTCTGCTCGTAGTCATTTAGTAGAGCACACCACAAGGTTACAGGATAATTTGCTGGTTAAATACTTGGAAACCTTCAACAAGTGAAGGTATAAAACGGGCAGGCTACTCATCTGTATCTCTGAATAGATGTGTTGCATAGTACATTTATATGTGAATGAGCTAAGCTGAGGGAGCAGGCATAAAACATAGCCTCATTAACCTAAATGGATGAAGGAAGTGTTCTATGGTGGCTTAAGGGCCTTGTTGTATGTACTGCATACGCGTTGTTGGATGCAGGTATGTTTCCTACAGTATGACTTTGGTAAAGTATATAGTTAATGTTTGTGTGTGCTCTCTGTGACTTTTCATTTCAACTCGGCTGGTTTATAATCACTATAAAATCTTGAATCAGGGATGTGGCAACTCTGCTCTGATTAATTAATTTCATTAATATTACGTCAGGCAGAAATACCACATTCATAATGAATGTCTCCTTGGCCTGATTTTAATTACTTAATAGCAGAGTGAATGCAGATGAATGAGCCCTGCTTCACTGATTCTTGTAAACAATCTCCCTCCCCCAAAGTCTGTCTCTTAAAACTGAATTTTTCCTTGACTATTTGTGATTTCAGAAATGTGTACTGTACGGATGACTGTGTGTGTTAGTACTGCTTCTGACAAGAAGTAATGGAGTATGTGATTTTAGGGGGGGTTTAATGTGGTGTAGTGTACCTATTTTTAGCACACTGCTGGATTACTGAGATTTGATGGAGTCACAGACTGCTGAGTTTGCACCAGAAGCACTCCACCGCAGATGGACTCATTGCAGCATACTGTACATCCTCTGTGTCTGCATGGGGACACCAGTCCAGTGCTGCCCCCAGTGGACAAAAAAGGAAAATAGCACCAAATCGACTGTACTCAATGAATGGATGAGGCAATGGCATTTGGAGTGATGCCCAGGACAAGAGATGCTTAGTCTGTGTTTCTGCTGAGCTGAGCCCAAGTTACTTTCATGATTGATAGTCAGATGGTGGAGCTCCATAATGAGCAGGTGGCCTACTTTCCCCAGAAAGGCAGCCAGTGACCTAATGGTGCGGGGAAAAGAATGTGTGTTTTTCAAGCACTGGAGCTTCTAAATACAACTTGTGTATGATTGTTAGTTGTTAATACTTAACAGACACTGTTTTTCTTCTCCCACTGCAGCGCAAAGTTAATTCCAGTTAGAATTACTCCATGTTGTTTCTCCCCTAGGGCTTTCTACCTGGATCAATCCAACATGCCACCTAGCTCTGCACCCAAAGCTGCCCTCATAGATAAGGTAAGAACAACCTCATGCTGCTTTCATGACATCATGGAAACACTGAAGAATAGGATTAGATCTTAATGCTGCGATGTGGAAGTGCTTGCACGTGTAACACGTTGAAACTTCCAGAATGGCAATTGCAAACTCAACTGAAAAAGCTTGGCAGTGTTTTGGTTTTTTTCCCCTTGTTGGATCCTGCACTAACCCCATTTCCCTTTGTTTCTGCCCAGCTGATGCGTCCCCTTAATGCTCTGGAGGAGCTGTACCGTCTGATGGAGAGTTTCATCAGCTGTCGCCGCACCGCTGCCTGTCAGTACACCGCCTGCGGGGCTTCTGGAGTGGGGCTGCTCACTGTGGCCTCTGAGCTCTGCTCACGTCTGGGAGCCACACACATCGTCATGTGCAACAGCGGCGTTCATCGGTGAGTGTGTGGGCAAATATACTGTACATGTCATCCAGCACTGTATGAAACGCCTCCAGTTCAATTATATGTTCCTGCTTATCATTTTCTTTCCGTTGACAGCTTCCTTTCTCTTTCATCTCTCATGCATTAACACTCTTCTTACCTTTACCATCTCTACCACAGTTTCTCCCTGGTTTTGTGCACCTTCTTTTATCCTCTGTCTACCTCTTAATTTCATGAGAACCCTGCACTCTTCACACACTGTGGGGATTTTCTATTAATACACATTTCTCTGCATTAATTACCAGCAGGATATTCTAGTTAATAGGGCCCATTGTTTCTCAAGCTAGATTAGGGACTTTTAAGAAGGCATAGCACTTTGCACAGGAAGGAGACAGGTCAATTACTTCCATTCTCATTGAATTCTATATATGGCTGCCTAATTTACCTGCTGCTGAGGGCACCATACATCAATGCATGAGGACAGAAATATCCTGATCATTTGTCACCACTGATCCCCAGTTCCAGCGTTCATCTTTCATCTCTTGCACTGCTCTTTCCCTTCACCCACCCACCATCTCTCTGATACCCTCTTTCTTTACCCCACGACAGTTTCCATATCTTTTTGTCTCAGTCACATGCACAGGCTCACACACACACACACACGCGCGCGCGTTCATGCATTCTCTGGTTGTGACTGATGGCTTGATAAAGTGCCGTGGATGGAGCCGCCTGGTTGCTTGAGCTCTAATAGAAAGTTCCTGTCTGTGCAATGACTGCTGCTACTTTATTAAGCCACAGGCTGTGTGTGTATATGTGTGTGTGTCTGTGCAATTATACTCACTAGCCACAACTCACCCAGACAGGCAGGCTAAGTGTACCGTGACACAGCAGGTGACAAGGCCTGCCATATTTAGGATTATTTGTGAACTGGCTTTCTCCTTAAACACTGTTTTGCCCTCCAAAGCTGCAGACTGATGGGTGTATTGGATTCACAGGAGAGTGAGTTACTAAAGCTCTGCCTGATGCAACGATCCACAAAATCAATGTCATTAACTTTGGCAGTCAAGGTATTTATGAATAACCCCCTTACTATTGACAGAATACAGATTATATATGAATAAACCAATTGTACTGCTTTCTCTGTAATTTCAGACACTGAAATATTAAAACATAATCTCTGTATGTAAATGGTGGGCACACAAACTAAATCTGGTATAATTGAAAAACCTATGAAACCAAGCCAGTAGATTAGTAATGTGGAAATTGCATTATCAGTGTGGCAGCCTTCTCAGGCACTATTGATTGGATTAGTTGACTTGATGGATGAGTTTTAATAACAGTGAAAGCGCGATATTTTTGGGGGGCATCAGCAGTTTGCTAATATGCCGCGCTCCTCTCTTCTCCAGATTCTTTTGTCCATCACCCCAACAAAAACCATTACAGAGACAAGAGTTCCCTGTCTGGCAGCAAAATCGAAAACGATAGCAAAGGGGGGAGAAAGCATCACAAGCACAAAGCCTAACACACATTCCAAGTCACTAACCTGCTCAAACACTTGACATTTTTCCTTGTTTTTATCCCTTAAAGTAAAAGTGTGTAGAGAGCGTACAAGTAGTAGTATTTCTCAGATCTAAACGTTTGGCCTATATACGTGTTTTCTCTCCTCTTTCTGCATCCTGCATCTTCTCTGTCATTCTTCCCGTTTCTTCATATTTGTCGCTCTCTTGTTTTTTCTCATTTATCAGTATGGACTTGGCTCTGGAGGAGTGTAAATGGGATATGGGCTGGAACAACATGAAACAGATGGATATAAATCACCTCATACTATCTCACCAGCCCTAATGAAAAGGGAAACCGTGCAGCCCCACACACACAGATTTTGTGCAGTTCCTTCATCCTTCTCCAGCTGAAGAGATATTTAAAGATCCTCTGTGGGTGACTTTCCCCCTCCTCCTTTATCGGTGTGGAAAGCTTAAAATGGGTTCTTAAAATACTCTGGGGTGGCCTGCGAAAGGACATCTTTTGCAATTCTCTACTGGGATATCTTTTGTCCCATACTGGAGATGATGGTTGAGTTCATTACTTTTATCACATCATGTTACGCTGTGATAAAGTTATGCAACTGGAACTGAAGAAGACTTTTAAATCTTGATCTGATTGACTCAAAGTAATGGCTTCTGGCAGCATTAAGTCCCTCATCGCACATTTGCTCCTTTTTTAAAAAGTTTTGTTCCCAGTCAGGGTGAAACCCTACCTCTAGAGAAGGAGATATTAAACCAACAGCTCAGATTTCTCAGCAGCCTCATGGCAATGTTATTCATTGAAACCGAGCCTGGCAGCGTTGGAACTTTGGACAGTTCAATTTGCAGTGAAAAGGCCCTGGATCGATATACTAGTACAGCTTGTTATCATAGAAATGTCTGTCAAACTGTCACTGGCTCTCTAAGGATTTATCCACATGCTTCCTGCGTGTGTGTGTGTGAAGGTGAGAGTGGAAGGGACACAGGGTATCTATGTATGTGCCTGGGAACAAAGTTTGCTGTAACTAATGAATCACAGACTCACGTCAACACTCATTTTACACACATCACACCCTTATGGCGGTGAGAGTATATCGCCTCCGCCACAGGAGACACGCTGACTTGTCCTTGGACCCTTTTTCTCTCGGCTGCAGCGAGAAGTGTCAATCCTGATGATGAGAAAACCGGGAAGTCTCCTCAAGTGCTGAAAGTCCAAGACGAGGTTTAATCCTCTCTTTCTGCTCTGGTGGTCTAAAGCAAAGATCAGGAAGTTTGTTATTCTCCTGACGCCTCTGCACGTTTGCTCGCTGTGAGTGACATTTCAGCGGCAAGTGAAATTATTCATTAGTGAGGAAATGAGCAAAGGTGAAGCAGGAGGAATGTGATGGTAAAGACAAGGTGTCAAGAGGAGCAAAAATGCATGGAAGGGAGATTTGATATTTGTACCGAACTCAGCCAGAGATTCGTCATATCTGGATGAAGCCCAGAGTTTGAGTTTTGGCATGCTTTTGTTTTCTGTTTCTGTTTGTTTCAGCCTCAGATCTCGCTTTCAATCACCAGTTGTTGCGAAGACTGTTTTATTGCCATGAAAGCATGTTGAGAAGGAGTTATTGTTGAGTCAGAGAAGTCACTATAGATGATTTTATTGTGTCAAATACAGACGATATACTTTCATTGTACAGCATCTGTGGCTTAACAAATTTATGTGCCCAAAACTGCTTTAACAGGAGCAATATTCTGCAGTAAGAGATAATTCAGCATCATCCATTCCCTTAGTGAGAATCTGATACATATGCATGTGGAGAGCGTATGTTTGAGCTTGACCTTATGTCTTTCCTCTCTGACCAACAGCTGCACCCTGAGTGTGACACTGGAGCAGGCCATCCTGCTGGCCCGAAACCACGGCCTGCCCCCTCGCTGCATCATGCAGGCCACTGATGTCATGAGGAAACAGGTATGCGTTTTGCACGTGCATATTTCGCACATATGCACAATATCACTGTGTACATAGCCCCTTTATTTATTTCTACTCAGCCTCCTGTTATTACCGCTACAGTCTTTTGTTGCTACAGTCCCTGCAGTGACATTTTCTCACTCGGAGTGAATTTGTGCTTCAGTCCACAACATAATTTCTGCATCCAAACTCATTAGATAAACTGTATGCTTCATTGAGTCAAACTAGGCTGCCAAAACAGTATTAGCAATGGATTTAACAGTGCCAATAGAGGAGCAGATTTCTCTCAAAAAATATTACCCCAGTAAGAATGCAATTTTTAAAGCTAGCCAACAGTCAGTATATTTTTGGTTGATGAAAGAAGTGTTTGCTTCTGTCCACAAGCAAAAATCATTAGCTCTGCTCCTGTCTACATTATCTTTTTTTTTCCGCCTCTTTCCCCGTTTCACCCCCTATCTGATTTCAATCTTATCAGATTTGCATTCACTGCAACCAGAATATGAATCTGACCAAATGAGGGAGTAAAAAAAACCAAAAAAAAAACCGGTAATGATAAACTGAACAGATTGGTTGAGAGTCTGGTGCTTGTTTGTTTGTCTGCATGTCTATTTGGGGTCAAGGGACAGGAGTTCCCATTACTTTTCTCAGTGCGTACACGTTTTCACCCTGCAAAAAGCTCCAGCCGTGACCAGATCTTGGCCCATATCTCAGACTCTCGTTAGAAGTTCTGTGAGTTGTGGTTATATTGCTGTTTGCAGTGAGAGGAGAGGTTAGTCGAGAGGCTGAGTTCCTGCGGGAGGAGAGGCATTTCATTTCTACACTCGGAGAACTGGGCTGCCAGCCAGGAGGATGCAACTCTGTGCATTGTGTGACCTTGAGTACTATTGTACTGGGAAATAAATCCATCTTGTGGAGGGTGTGGTTTGAGATATTTGTAATGGAATATATAAAGGCACAGGTATGTAAATTTGCTGTTTCAGTTAATTCATCTTGTTTGCGTCCTTGGAGAGCAGAACTTTTTCATTATGTTTTGATTGTCTGTCTGTCATTAGACATTTTCTGTCTTCTTGCGTCATCATTGACCTAGACTTCACTGAGAAGAGATTGTTCGGGCCAGGTAGAGAGCAGAGGGGGGTCTGCTCTGTTGTGTCTGACTGTGTGTGTGTGTGTATGTGTATGTGTGTGACCTTGCTCTCAGACATCAGCTCATGAATCTGATGAATGTGAATATCACACAGGGTTTGGATGACGCCTCTTCTTCCTTGCTGAGTAGTCATACTTACTCAAAAAAAGGTTATCTCACAGCTTCCGGTCCCAGCAGGACCCACCCATCAAGCCCAGACATCATTCAGAATGAGAATGCATGAGTGATTTGGGTAAAATGGCTCCAATCACAGCTTGATTTGTAAGTATCACAGTATATATACAGTATAACTATCATAAGAAGATAACTCATGGTATCACCCTTTTGGACTTCATTTTTCCTGTTTCAGCATATGGAAGGTACAAGTTATAACTTTCTATAAATTCTATATGTATTTTAACTTGCAAATCCAGAGAAAAGTTGGCACAGCTGATCAAGACAGAACAAGCTGAATAAACTAGTTCAAAACTTTGAATAAAATTTTCCTCCCTGGATATCCCTGGTATTTATTTCCCTTTCTATCTCAATCATTAAGGCCTCAGCAAAATATTAAGTTTCAGTTTTAGGTCCAGGTGCATAAAACAATCAGCTACCAGGTTTTAGTTATTAAGTAATGCAGAAATCTGAAACACTGAAAAATTAAAACAATTATACAAAATACATGCAGTATTTTGAATACACGAGTGACTCGATGTTCATTATAAACAAGCAGCGAAAGGACTCTGCATGTTAACAAGGACGAGGCATGTTCCGTTGCTTTGAAGGAAGGTTTTTTTTATAAAGTTCTCCTTGATTTGCTCTTATAATGCTTTAGGCATCATCAGATATTTTTGTTTCAGATCTCTTACGTATTTAAATCACGTTCCACTTGTTGAAGTATCCGTAAAAAGAGTTTTGCTTCCACTGTTGTTTCTAACTCATCTGATCTACTCTGGGTGCCGTGTCCTTTAGGGACATTAGGGGGCATCTCTGTCTGCGGGGCATCAGAATGGATGGCATCGAGTAATTGCTGATGCTATCCTGCTATCTGGACGTAACTCGGGGGAGACAGTAAGATGGCAAACGACAGAGTTGTAACCGAGAGGTCAGCTAATGCACTTTTGGCCAGTCGCTCCCTCTCTATCCGAAGAGGTCATCAGCGTCTCCTCTTTGAGCAATGATTCGATTGTGTATTTTTGCTTGTGTGTGCGTCACAGAGGGAGAGAGGGTGCATTTATAAATGCTGGTGTTCGTGTCTCTAAATTGAAAGGCTGAATTGCTTCCTGCCCCCCCCCACAGTTGTGTATATGCTGACTCTGCGCACAGCCAGCAAACTACAGGACCATTAGCAAAGAGCAGACATACTCCTGACTGGGTATAATCAAACTCTGTAACACAGGAACAATTCATCTTTCAAATGCCTTGCTACTTACTTTTATTTCCCTATAAAGGTTATTCTACATGTGCTCTTTTGCAAACATAGTCGAAAGAAGACGGATACTAAAGATACACAGCACACAGCAGCTGTAGTTAAAATTTTAGGGTTACTACTTTACAACCCACAGTATTTATAATAGCAATCTCACTTGGGGGGGAACTCATGTCTTTAAACAAAAACCATCACAAGAAATGTATTTCAGCCAAGATGATGTCCAATCGTAGCTCATCTGTGGGCCTAGCTGACTTTTAAAACATGTGCTTCTTGTGTTTCCGAAGCTTTGTTTAAGCTCATACGTATGGCTGTTGCATTTCAACCTGATGCATGATGTCATGAATTGTTCATGTCTGTTTGTCTTTTAGGGGGCAAGAGTTCAGAATTCTGCCAAGAATCTGGGAGTGAGGGATCGCACGCCGTCATCAGTCCCAAGGTAACACTGCAGTCACATCCTGTTTATGTGGGGCAACATCAGCGTAGTTAATTAAAGGGTCTTAGCAAGCTTTGCATGTTATAGATCATGCAAATCATGCATACATTACATTACTGCTGGCCATTTTTTAAAAGCATAGTTTTTTGAATGATTTCCCACCCTCCTGGCAGCCATTTGTTTCCATTAATTTCACTTGGGCATTG
This sequence comes from Maccullochella peelii, assembly GCA_002120245.1. Lineage (NCBI taxonomy): Eukaryota > Metazoa > Chordata > Actinopteri > Centrarchiformes > Percichthyidae > Maccullochella > Maccullochella peelii. The sequence continues at coordinate 140,625 of LKNJ01000488.1, read as the reverse complement.
AAATCAACTTGGAGAGAGAGAGAGAGAGAGAGAGAGAGAGAGAGAGATGTAATGCTTCAGTTAGCATTAAGTCACCTTTATTTTTGTTTAAAGTTATGTTGTCACATGGTAATGCAGTTGTAAGCAGGGACTGCTTTGAATTTTCTTCCTTGGTGGTGCTTTCAAGGAGTCTCTGATTTGAAAATTTGGCAATCAAAGCACAAAACTACTAGGTCAAAGTATGACTGCAGATGGATGGACAGGGATTGTGTGGCTAGTTTGTGATAGGGCTAGCTCTGTAATGGACATGGCTAAATTTTTGCTAGAGGCCAAGTGGCTGAAGTTAGAAAGGACATGAAACAAGCAGTAAGAAAGACAAATGGAACACTCCTATTGGTTCTTATTGTGTATCTTTCCAGACTTAAAAATCTCACTACATAGAGTAGATTGTGCTGACTCTTGAATCTGGGATGTTGGAGCTTACTTGAACGCACCATCAAGGGCTTTTAAAAACAGCCTCTGCTCTCAGTTACTCTACCATGTGGCAATAGCATACATTTGACCAAACAAATAAGTAAATACAGAAATGAAGTGGTCAAAGTGTTCCCTGAAAGGTAAGAAATCAAGTCTAAAAACATTTGTTGTATACTTTGCAGATGGTCAGCAGTGATTTTCCAAAAAAACGCTCCTATAATGTCCATCTCTGTGTAAAGTGCATGTATTTGTACAGTACTGTAGGCCTGTGTATGTGCTTTTTGTGCAGGACTGGGGCCAAATGGCTCCATTTAAAGGGAGCTCCCTGCACTCCGTAGCCCCAAGATGAGGACAAGGTCTGCCTCAGCCATTTGGCCATTGTGTGACAGGCAGCCCTTTTGAACCTTTTAGTGAAATTGACAAATATAATTAAGTAGCAGGATGATTAGTGTTGAGACGTTGTGGTTCGGAGAGCAAGAAATGCTGTACTCTCAGTGGGTTTATGTCATAATTGTTGCAGTGTGAGTGACTGCTGCAGAATATGGAAGTGTGCTTCGTGGGTCATGAGACATGCCGCTTGTTCACTGATCTGTAGTTGAAAGGGACGGTAACATATTAGTGCGAGTTTACCCTGCAACCATGTGATGTATTGTCAGTCCCATCAAGACCAAAAGATGTGAGTGGTGCAATCAATTATCTAAACTACAGAAGACAGCAGTGCATTATTAGGATGCACGAAATACAGCTGAAAACTGTACTGAGATAAGAAAAAACATTTATGAATAATACAAACTAAATGTGTTGTTAAAGTAATGTTTTCTGTACATTGTGTCAGCAGAACAGACCATATAATGCTTGACTGTGAGAAGTGAACTGGTAGGATCAGAGTGATTGTGGACTTTATAATGGTAATGTAAAATAATGGTATATCCAGAGACTGCAGCTAAATTTCTGGTTATACTTCCTTTGCCCCAAACAGAGACCTGTAGACCTGTAGCCTACACTCTAGAGAACTGACATTTCTCAACAGATCATCTGCAGATCATTGCTTTGTGTCTACAATACTGTATACTAGAATGTAATTAAATGCCATTTTGCATGTATGTTTCTCTGATCAGGTTGTACAAGCTGTGCCAGCCTCCACCCCCCGATGGTGACCCATAATGCATTGCATCCAGGAAGATGCTAAAGAAGATGGATTCTTTTCCTATAAAGTTCTCCCTCCACCCATGAAGGATCAACCTAATTAAAGACAGTTATTGGGTCCATTTTTATATGTCCGGAGTAGCTGCCTAAAGTGTAAATAGATTTAAAAACCGTAAATAGTATTTTTAATACTCTATATTTTTCATTGTTGTACTTTATACGTATTTTGTGGTTGAGGTTTTTTTTTTTTTCGTATAATGCATCTGACAAGACAATGATTCAGAGTGAGAAAACAAAAGATTCATAACCAGAGAATGCCGTTAAATTAGCCCAATGAAATGGAATGAATCCCATCAGTTCGCTCACTGCATATTATGGGCTGAAAATCATGTTTGTTTTCATGAGGGACATTTGCATTTCATGTTATTAGTTTAATTTGCATATGAAATAAGCCAGATAATATTGATTAAAAGGATATTGGATTAAATTCGGCTTCGTATTGTGCTGAAATTAACTAATAATTTGTCGGCTTCTCTTCAGCTCTGACTTCTACGCTTTATCGATTCTCTCAGTATTGGATAACCATATGAATGTGCGTTTTGTAACGTTCCTCAAGATGTTTATTCGCTTGTAAATATACATATTTAGTGTGCGAATGTGCTAAAAGTTTTCCATTGTATTTTGGATTTCTACGACTGTTACATGCATGCACACGAAGATTTTCAATGGTTTATCAGTATTAACATATAATAGGATCTTGGAAGTAGAGCTATGAGATATATTCTGTTATCTTCCATTGACAGTACTCAGGATTAAAGTGTCTCTCTGCGTTACTTATTATTGGATGTAGCCTATTAGATGGATGTCTAGCTCACTACTATGCAAACAAACAAGTGGTAATAAACTGCATCAATGAGCTCCAGTAGCCTAGTGTTTCCTGTAAACTGTAGCCTATGTCTTTGTTTCATCCATGTGGAAATGCTTGATTTTTGCTGCAGAAAACTAAAATGCTCCCATGTATACAATATGTAAAATATATTAAAATTCATAACAATGGATGGACGCTTGAAAAGGACCTTTTTTACACCACCAATTCACCTTGGTTATATATCAATCTTAGTCCAGCAGACAGATTATGTAACACACTCCTGCTATGTGATAGCAACCATTTATTTTGGTATCTAACTTACTTGTTTTTTACTTATGAATTGGCAGTAAAATGAAATACAGATAATAAAAAAAGACTTGTTGAACTTTCAACTTTTCTTAATTAGCAGAACGCATCACACCTGCGTTAATCACTGTCAATTTATTAGCTTGGACATGTTCAGGTAGATGCATTACAAGCCACATGATCGCGTTGAACATGGTTGGCTAGGCTGTGCCCCGGTGGATAAATGGGAGTGGCGGTGGCACCGTTAACACTGCTGGCAGCCAGTGAGCGGAAGATTTGTAATCTCTGTCACAGAGCTGCCGTGCCATTGGCTTCTACAGAGAAGCTGCCGCCAGAGAGTCAGTGAGGCGACAAACTGGGGATGGTCCCGGGCTGAGTCTCCACAATGAGCCGCCTGCTCCGCACTTGACGCAACCCGTGTGAACTTAGCGCGGCTCCACCTCAGCCCACTTGGTGACATTTTGCACATGTTAGTCGCCGAGACGCCTCTCGAAGGACGGATGACACCGGCTCACCTCATGATTTCAGCCTGCTAACAGCTCCTGCGAGGACACAACAGTTTCTTCATGGCGTCTCCACAACAGTCAAGAATTCAGTCGTATCTGGAAAAGAATAAAATCGGTCCCTTGTTTGAGGTGAGTGGACGAATGAACTCTGAAGTTCTTGGCTTGCAATTTAAAGCACCATTGCTTTGCACCAGACTGCATCAATCCGCTTTTACGTATAGTTGTGCGAAATGATCAGAGCGCACATCTGCAATGTGAGCGATCACACTGGAGTAACTGGACATATTGAACTGGATTATTACTCCCTACACATCACACAGGTACTATAGATGTTAAAAATTGAAACCATTTAATGTTATGCACTTTGGTGTCTGACTATCTCTGGAGCGGTTGCCTCCGTGAAACGTCCCACTGCGCTCCGTTTAAAATGACAGCCTGCACAAAACACATGAAGGAATATTAACTGTGCATTTCAAAAGATGACGATGTACCCTGCCACTTAGAGTTTGTGGAAGTTAGAGACACTCAGGGAAGCCAGTTGTAATTCATATTGCACAGCAGGGTTGGATTTACTGTGCATGTGTTCTGCTACAGAGGACACAGCCTGACTGACTACCTGCCTCTCTGTTTGTCGGTCAAGGGATCTATGTGTTCATCCCAGGGTGTCCTCAGTGTGGCATCTAAGCAACCCAGGGGGAGGGCATGACTTCATCCTTTGTTTGCTATTGGATTTCTTGCTGAAAGCAGCACCACACAGGTATGAGGCATAATCAGAGTAGAGCTGGAAAGACAGACAAAACTGTCCAGCTGAACTGTCTTTTGCCAGAGATGCAGCAGATTTGTGAGTCTGTCACTATCAGTTTAAACAAGACTGACAACTGTAACTGTATTATCACCACGAAATGCAAGCTGGGGATGCAGTAGTGCACTGTGTTTATGGCAAAGGAATAGTCACATGCATATGATGTGATGTTCGGCAAAGTGCTGACGTTTCAGTTCTGTGTGTCGGCTGGATATGTAGAAGCAGCACACACACACACACACACACACACACACACACACACACAAACACGGGCTGCATGTTAAGCAGATGTAAGAGCAGTAGTGAGGCTTGTTTCAGCACCGTGGACAGAGACTCATGCCTAACATGCATTTAACCATGCAGCGGAGAAGACGGGAAATCTTATTGAGGCCACGGCAGTCAGCGAGGCTCAACTGCACAATGATAGTCCTCTGTGTGCTCTCTCTGTTTGTTTTTCCTCCCTCCATCTTCCTCTTCCACCTGTCTCCCCCTCTGTTCTCTGCCTCAGTTCTCCTGTCTGTTTTCTCTTTAGTTTTGGCTCTGTGCACAATTAAATTGTGACCCCTTTATGTGACAATTGAGGATGATTAAAGCAAAGTGCTCTATGTCACTTAAAGGTGACGCTTGTGGTGATGATGAAAAACACATTTCGTTCCAAAGATCAATGATCTTTTATATAGTAAAGCTTTTACAAGCTGTGTATTGCATCCTTAAGCGCATGGAAGAGTGCTGAGTTGTTCACGGTATTTAGACTGTGAATGGTGTATTGTGAGGCTGCATTGTGCAGTGTAGACATTCAGGGAAACTGACAGTATTATTATTTTTTTTTTTAAAGAGAGTGAGAAAGAGGTGTAAGAGGAGAATGTATGAAAACTCTACTGGGTCTGCCACTCTCCTCTCGAGAAAATTATGTCGCTGATACCTTGGTGTTGCAGTGAAACAAAACCATGGCCATTTCATTGTTGCCCCAAAGCAAAACTGGCCATGTGCATTCAGTCGTGAAGAAACAAGCTTTTTTTTTTGTTTGTTTGTTTTTTTGTTTTTTATGAGAAGAATCCGGGGTGGAATTCTCCTTGTAAATTTCTTTTTCATCAAATGTAGAGAATTGGTGCAGCAGAAGTAATAATACAGCTGTTCTGCTGCGCTGCGTGAACCCAAAAGGAGCTCTGTGAATGTCTGATTGCCTTTCAAATATGAGTACAACACTTAAAGGGAAAATGTGTCCGTTAAAATGACACAAAACAATTTCCAAATACAAGAGCACAATGTAGAAATATCAGTATCAGGGGGCGAGTGCCTAATCGGTGCCCTTCTAGTGAAGAAAACGTGATGAAGTGCCCTCTAGGGTGCCCTTCCAATTGTGAAAGTGCAATGTGGTGCCATATAGGCTGCCCTACATGCTAGAAAAGGGTTTGGAACTGTTCACCATAAATGCATCACGCCTTTCTGCACACTGGTGCCCCACCACATGCAGCTGGTGCTCTTTTTTGTGTTTTTTGTTTTTTTTTTAAAAGCATTTTTTCCACCCCTGCCCCTTAGACAGCCTGAGTCCACCTCTGTCCTGTAATATCTAAGCTATGAGTCCTCTTACAGTGTGGATATGTATGTTAAAGTGTTCCCTCACTGAGCTCTTTAAACTATACCAAATGAACACTCTGAATTTCTTACTTCATGTTGTATAAACACTGCCTAACTGACGTAATCTTTCTTTCTCTTTATTTCTCACTAACACTCAAAGCCCCATCACTTCTCCCTCATACCCCCCCAGCACCCAGCAGCGGTCTGTGTAACAGCGAGCGGGGGTTCATTTACTCACTCTGATGAGACACAGCTTATGATTTGCCATAGAATTGACCCCCCCCTCACTAATGAAATGGTTTCTTTGCAGAGATGGCAAGCTGAGTCAACACCGACGTAATATTCTCCAAAAAGTGAAGCAGCCTTTGATAATAATTGAAGTAATTGCACTCCAGATTGTTGTCAGCCACTTGCCCATTTTGGTAAATTGATATTCTTTTCAAACACCTACTCTTTTCCAATCACTTAATAATTTCAGTGCTGCGTGACCTTTCACATTTTTGTGTTGCATCATGAAGAATAATAGTCGCGTAACCATTAAAGCAAGTTGAAGGCCACACGTTCAGGAGACTTTGTTATACTCTGTATGGTAGAGTAAAAAGATACAGCAAGCATATGTGCGTTACCTGCTGCAACAAACAAAGGATAAAAGTCCCCCTTACCTGGCATTTGTCATTGTAACAGGATCACATAACAAGAATCAGTAGAATTCTTTAATCTTAGTTTTATCAAAGAGGATCTGTAGGATCTATCTGCAGGCTTCTGTCATTTAAACTTGTGTAACAGGACCAGCAGGTGAAAATGGAGCAGTCTTTGCCTTTTATTAGCAGACAGTGTAAAACCCGCTCTCATGTTCCTCCCCGCTGTGATCTGTCAATCATATCGTACGATAATAATTGTTCTATTGCAACAGTGAACTGATGGATCATGTAAGTGGACCAAAAAATGTCACTGGATTGAACTGAAATTGGGAGAACAGTCAAATGTTGAATTATAACACTGTTCTATGGGATAATTGGTGTCATTGTTCATGACAAAGTCTGACTTTTTCCTTTAGTGACTTTAATAGCTTGAATATAGGTCTGATAATATCTATTAAGGTTGTTATGAATACTTGATGATATTAATGAAATACTGATGACTGATACACTGGACTGGTATTGAATCTGATACATTTGTTAAATGGATAAATGCACAATGAGACAATAAAATACACAGATTAATACATTAATTATCCATTTAATTACTATCACCTCATGCTTTTCTTATTTCATGTTTATATATTTCTCTGTCTTTTATAGTTGAGAGGTGGTTACAACCTCATTTCCTTTCACATAGAAGAATGATCCCAATTAGTTCTGCTCAGTGAGGATTGCAGATTTTAAATCGATAAAGGGGGGAAAAAAGAGCACTGAATCGGCACTCAGCCAATAGTTTAGGTGTAGGAATTTAAATCAGTAAGCTGCTCTGTTCTAACTATTGGTGTTGCAACTTAAAGTTAAATGATTTTGCTTCTCCCTGTATATTTCTCTGAGGGAACTACGAAGTATTTCCATCCACATGGAAAAGGTCCACTCCAACCTGCTCAGCTGTGTAGTGCTTTTAATCTGCTGCTCTGCTCAGGGTCTCTGTAGTGCAGCGCTGCAGTACTGTAAAGAGGTCAGGCAGACAGGACTTGGACACACACACACACACACACACACACACACACACAGTCTGACCTATTGATCCACTCCCTTAAGAGGTAATTTACTGGACTTGGTGTGATTGGGTTTAGGCTATTTTCACCTACTGTAGCAGCAGTATGCTCTGCCTTTCTGTCTCAGTGAAATTGTGTTCTTTCTCTATGCATGCAGCTTGTTTTAAGTATATTTTTAACCATTTGATTTATATAGTTTGTATGAGAGTTTCACTGCAGCTGATCTGCATTCGATATAATTCCTGTACAGCTGTAGAAAAAAGGAAGACAATGTGAGGAACGTGTCACCAATAGTTGGCATCTGATCTGGCTTTTGAAATATTTGTTGTTCTTGACCTTTTGAGACGCATTAACAGAAACACGTACAGACAATTTAGCACAAGGAGAAAGGTTCAGTTAGGCTATATGTCAGGAAGAATCCAGGAGTCTTATTACATCTACACACACACACCTGGAAACATTTCTGTCTGACAGGGTTACTTTGTCATTGGCATGCCTCCCACACATCTGGTAATGATAACCCAGTAATTTCGTCTCAGTTGTGGGTTGCTTTGTTATTTCATATGTTTATTATTTCACCTCACTCTACTATTCAAAGCAAACAATCTGCAAGGTCAGTTATTACAGTCCAGTATAAGAAGTGAGGTGCCTTTTATAATGCTAGAGAGCTCAGTGGTATGATAAAGGCAGGTCCATCACCTTACACCTTTTATCATGACAAAGCATAGTTAAGTCTGTTGATTAATAATATGATTTGTGCTTTTTTTGCTGAGTTTATCATCCATTTGTATGTTGCTGTGTTATTGTAGCATATATTTACACCTAAACACAGAGATGCTCACTCTAATTTTAATTTTAAAATCCTATTACAACAACCGTGAAGGCATGCTAAAAGTCAACACAATCAATTAATTAGAGTAAAATGATTTGCAATTTCCCACAGCAATTTGTGGCAACATGACACCATGTGAAAATTGAAACAAGGCCTTTCACTTTTGTTGTCTCTGGAGCGACAAGGGAAGACAGTGGAATTCATATTTAGAAATCAACACCATCAAAATTCCGGGGGAGGGAAACGGTTTGTGATTGGTTTAACTCTGAACACATAATGTGCCAGACAAAACACAGCCCCAGTCTTCATCCAATCAATTACTGCATGTTTTGGCTTTCATTTTCTAGATGCCACTTTCTGTTTAGAGCTGGTGATGGTTCTTATCAAGGTTGATGACTTGATATGACAGGCGTTTGGTCATGCATGGGTTAATACAGCTCCTCTTCAGACACAGAGTAATTACTACAAGACAGGCAGCCTATGGCCAGGTTGGTCCTGGGGGAGTACAGGAAGGGGCGAAGAGGGAAGGCAAAGGATATCTGGGACATCAGGCAGTGAGACGATGAGTGAAGTCCAATATGAGGAAGATTTAGAGTGTGCAACATAAGGCGGGGGCAGGGAGTGTGTGCGGGAAACGGAAAGGGAGTGAGTACAGTGGCTGTGGTGCATGCTAATAAAGTTATCATGTCCACTTACAGCCTGAGGATGCTGATGGCTGACTGCTGTGTGTAATTGATAGTCATGCTGGTGGTGTGGGAGAACTGATCCTCTGATTTACAGAACCTTGACAGCTAGCTACCCTATATTTGTTAAGCTGGTGACTAATGACTGTATTTGTGTGTATGCTTGTCTACAGAGGGATTAATGTGTCTATGCACACGTGTACTTATATACTGTATGTGTGTGTGCATCCGCAGGGGTCAGTGAGGAAATTGTGCATTTGAAGGACAGATTCACATTTTTCTATTAAACAATACTCACAAGCCCATACATACACTGAAACAGTTTTTGGTTGTCGTAATTGTCGCTGATGGAGATCCCTCACTCCCACTCAATTTCAGTGTAAATGATGGGGGACAAAATCACAGTCCTCATTCTTCCTAAACTTAAGTTGTAGCTAATATGAGTCCTAGGCAGTCTGAGTTAGACAAATCAAGTGGGTATATCTTCCAAAGTTACAGTGGTAAATTTACTCTTTGTGCTTCCCCAGACAGTTTTTCCTTGCATTTTTAAACAGAACTACTATGGCTTTTGTCTACCATCTCTTCCATGGAAATCGCTTTAGGAAGGGACACAACCACAGTCAATGTGAGTATTGTTTTAAGATAGACTTGGAAAAAATGTGAAGCTATCCTTAAAGGCTTATTTTGATAAGTTAACTTTTGCAGTGGTGCCTAAATCAATGAATTGCTTCAGCTGTCATTTTTAAGAATGTACTTTGTAGTGTATATAGAGTTACACTTATTCCCCTTGTTGGATATTTTATTCTTCATTGTCATGCCTGGGAAAAAAAAGTCTATTAAATATGCAGCACTTCATAATTCACTGCCTCCTGTCCAAACCAGCAGAGGGTTTGGACAAACTGAGTTTATAAGGCTGCAACTAATGGTTTTTTTTAATTTATTTTTTTTAATTAGTTTAGTCACAATGTGAGAAAATAACTCAATTAAAAAAAGACATCAAATGGAAATGTATAGCATTTATCGGGGTTAGGAAAGATGGGTGATTTGACCCCATCGATGTGAAGCATATGAAGAAAGGAAAGGATCCCATGTAGTCCAGACACTTGGTGGTGAAGTACAGCCTGCAGGTGAATGATGGAAACTCTCAGCTGAATCTCCTGGGACATCCTGAAGGTCATGGTGGTGATAGGGAAGTGGCAGAATTGCAATGATATTTAAAGAACAGCATCCAGGTACTGTTTGGCTCGAAAGATCATCGGTCACATATGGCCACATCAAATTTGTGAATGTAGGGAAGCAGAAGTGACAGAACATTAGAGTGAGAAGAAGTTCAACTAGAGAGCAATAAGGTAAAAATGTGAGAGGAAAGCTACACTGAAAAAATACATTGAAAAATGTACGTGTTTAGACCAACCAACAATCCGACCCAAATATGTTTAGTTTTCAGTGGTATAAAAAAGAACATCTGCAAATACTCACATTTAAGAATATTAAGAATCTATAAATGACCACATTGTGGTTGATACATTTTCTGTCAGCTGATTAGTTCAGTAATTGACTAATAGTGAGCCAGTCCCCCATTACTAATGCTCAAAATACCCCCAGAGAAATGAAACGGGCCATATTTCTACTGCTTCGAAACATGGGCGTAGTGATGAAAATGGACTTGAGGCAGTGCTGCAGGATGGAGCGAATGAGGAGTGAGGGCCTCTTATTTCTTGTGTGTATCAGTGGGGCAGATAAAAGCATCTCTTCTGATGAGTATTATCTGGTAGTGCCAGCCTGGTCAGGTGACATTGCCTCTCCCACAGTCTCCTCTTCCGCATGATCTCTTCTGCTCTTGTCTGCCTGCGTATTCAAGGTCTGGATCTCTTCCAGTTGCATCTCTCTCTCTCTCTTCTCTACTTATCTTCACCTAAATTGGCTCACCTAAATCATTCTTTTTTTCCCCCAATTATGACCTCTTTCTGTATATGAGACACACTGGACAGACACACAGACGTCACCTGAAATACTCTGTGATATGACTTTGCATTCCCATATTTCACTGACAAATAACAGGTAAATCAATGGCAGTCGGTGGCCTTTAGTATGGGCGACAGGGAGCCCTCTTGGGAGTCTTGGAAGAGCTGTTGCAGCATTAAAAAATTTTTTATGCAAGGACAAGTCTGAAGAAAAGGTTTTATAGCTGATCAGAGCCACAGCTTCTGAGTCGCTATGTTGAAGGTCTTTAGTTCAGTATATACTACGGGTAACAATGATTTTTAACCAGGCAAACATGAAAACATATTGTAAATGCATACAGTATATAGCTGCAATATTCCTGTGTCTGTCCTCACACGTACAGTATACAGTAGGACAAAGTTGTCTCGTCTCAGGAGATTGTAACTGCCTCCAAGGAAGAATCATAGAAAGCCGGCTCATGCAAAGTTGTGCAGGTAGTGCAGTGTCTCCTCACATCCAGACATCCATAGCTGACAGTCCACCAGGAGTCTGCATCAGCTGAGGTGGAAATTCAACAGCTTGCAGGCTGACGAGGAACAATAAAGTAAAGCTTAGGCCAAATGCTTAAATCACAGATCTTATGTAGCTGCATCAACTCTGAATCCACTTTTTCTTTACTATACTTGCGCATTACTATACTCCATCGTTCTCCATTTCATACCACTGTGAAACTGTCTCTGTAGATTTCTCCCTCTGTCCTTCAATCTGGCACCCATGTTTGACCTTCAAAACTTTACCCGTTTCCCATCCTCTCCTTTTTTCAACCCCTTTCCACTTTCAATTTGGGGAGTTTGTTGAAGTTGCAGGGATGCATAGAGATTCAGTGAGAGTATCATGATTGTCATTGTCTCCGGAGGGAGTCCTTGAGAGCTTCCAAGGACCCGGGTGTCTTTTGGCTGGCTGACAGCTTGTCAATTACCGCCACCAAACCAAACTGCCTGGGGGCACAGAGATATCTCACCCCGACAACAGATCTGCACAGATATGGACTGCATGTCTCAGTTGCTAACGCCACCTGTTGGCCTGCTTATAGTGCGCTGATGCAGAGGCTGAAACTCTCTGCCTCTCTTTATCTCTTTCTCACACACACAGAGACATAAGCTAGGGATGCTGTTTGCTGATGCAAGCCACTCCAAGCCAAATAGCATTAAAGTCTACTTGTATATAGAAATTTGACCCAAATTTGAGTCTACATCTTACTGTGGTTGCTGTCCAATATGATCGAGTCAAACAGGACTCGTGTTGTTTAAAGCGCCTCATTACCATAGAAAGTGAAAGTGTCAGATACGGTTACCTTGTTCTGCTATACTGTATGTGACATGTACGTAACGTATGCATATCCACCATGTAGATACGGTGGGATCTGTTACTTATAGTATGTCTCTTTTTATGATGCTATTGGTGATGGTGAAGGACACAAAGTTGGACGGGTGCATTGGCTCATTCAGCAACTTGTGTCATACTGAATGCAAAACACTCAGGATGTGCAGTCAATATATGTTGGCACACAAGTGTTTTTTACAGTACAGACATGGGCAGAATGCAGATGTACCCACATCTGCTGCTATTTCTCCAACAATCCCCAGAATCTGTCTCCAGTTTTCCACAGTTTTCTGCATGCATCCAACTCACACCTGTGTTACTCTCTCTGCACATCTGTGTGTGGTTTCCACTGGGAAACACAATCATGAAAATCACCACTCGGCAGTCATCCATAAAAAGAACTGCACATCCTTCCCTTTACCCCTTCCCCACTAAAAACTATTAAGACTTGGGAACCCCGCAGTACTAAACAGAGTTCTGCTAGTTTGGCTTCCTGTATAATCTACGAAATTACAACCTTCATTTATAGACCTCCTGTTGGTAGGTTAGTTAAATTACCCACAGGAGCTACTAAGCAGTAATTACAACTTTTACATCTTAGCATCGTTTGTGGTTTCTAATTGTTAGACACAGGCTCCAGAAATGCATTGCAGTTGTGAGAAGAGATGCTTTTCTAAACTCGTAGCGGGCCGTCTATTCTCCTCCAGGATTCTCTTCTTCTTTCTGAAGAGCTTGTAGATCACTTCAACTTTATCTCTTGCAGGCAGAGGAGGTTCCAGTCCTTTAGACCTGCAGTCTGCATAGAAGCATTTCAGCACACTCCCTGTTTGTCCATTCACATGCTGCTTGCTGTCAGAGCTGCTGTAGACACTGGGGCCGGGCAGGAATGTCCCCCTGACCAATTACCTGATTAGCTTTCTGAGCACATGCAGTGCAGCCAAGGCTAGCCAGCCATAACACACACACACACACACACACACACACACACACACACACACACACACACACACTCATTTTATCCATACATTACTGCCAATTCACTGCAGTCCAATAATGACTCTTTGCTTCTCTGCAGTAGTCGTTCTGAAGGCAGCCTCAGCTGCTCTGGCTGGCTTAAACTGGTCAGAGTTCATTCTCACACCATATCATGCCAGAACACGCAAACACACACTCACATACCCAGACACATACAGTATGCTCATTTCACTTCACACATCAGCTTCAGAGAGACCATTATTCCCTACGGCTGTAATGAAAGAACAGTTTTGCTTTGGTGCCAGAAGTAGTTTTTGGTGTTCTGTGGAAATACCAAACATTGCATTTGTATTTTTACCCTGTGTGTTCATTTTTATGAATGTGTGCCTATGAGTCGGAAAACACAGGAATAGCACATGACTAGTTCTGGCATGTTTAGTGTATTTGATGCTGAATTCCCATCGTACATTTGATGGATTGGAAATTAGCATGCAGAGTATTATGTGGCCTTTACCCTCAGCACCTGTTACTGTGGCTCCCTATGTGCTTCCCTTCTTTTCTACCTTCTGCAGTATGTTTCTGCCACTTTTCTCCTTCAGTCCATTTTGTGAGTCTGTCCTATGAACATTTTCTCTACCCCCCTGTTCTTCAGCGTCTCATCTCCTCATAAAATACATTTTCTCACTACTTTGTAAAGATGTAAAGGTAAACTCATAACTCGTATAACAGGAATTATTAAAATCTATTTTTTGTTGAGAAGTAATCTGCCACTGGGAAAGGAATAAAGGTGTATTCTTTACCTCAGTTTATGCAGTCCTGATCTGTCCATTCTTCCATCAGGCCCAGTATGTCGGATGCTGCTCATTGGATTTCTTTAAACATCGGGGAATGGTCCCTCTTTTTGCTTCATAACACCATTTTAAAAATGCACAGATTGGCCAAAGGCTGCAGTGTTTATTTACTTGTTTGTCCTTATGTCTTGACAGACTGAACAGATTTTGATGGAGCTTGCTGACATGTTTGTCGCTAATTGACACAGAAGGGAAGTGCTCCCCTCCTTGGGGAAGTGGTGTTGTTTGCCTTTTTATTATTTAGGATATTGACAATTGGTGTAGCAAATTCCTGAAACTACAGTGAAGATAAGGGGATTATCTCACCACTTTGGCCAGTTCTCTTCTCATGTTCCCTTGATAGTGACACTACAAAACAAAACTTGTAATGCTTGTAGGGATTGATTATCTTTCTCCACTTCAGCATGGTGGATACTCCACTGGCCATACTCTCTCACTCCTTTTTGTAGTGCCACTTTCATCTAACTGCTCTCTGCTTTACTCTGCTCCTGTAGGAGTTGATGACCAAATTGATAACTGAGACTCCAGACCATCCAATCCCTTTTCTCATTGATCACCTGCAGACCAAGCAAGACAGCCCTGGCAAGCTGCACAGAGCTCTCTCTGGCTCCGCAGCACTGTGGGCGCAGAGCTCCCCAGGTCGGTACACACGGATGCAAGCACGCATAATTTACACACACGCATGCAGAACAAGGCATTTGTCTTACACACAGTATATGATGCATATAGGCAGCCATTCTGCGACAGAAACAACAGAGCTTGCAGAGTGAACTTGGCCTGCATTTATACTTTCTAGAATTTGCATAGCAGGGCATCCTGAGCAGAAACTGTGACTATCTCTCCCAACAGAAAGCAAAAACACTCGAAGGGAGTACAGCAACTATGAGAAGCCATGGCAAATTCACCCAAAGAAACCGAAAAAATCCAAGAGCGACCTCGCTGTTTCATGTATCTCTCCTCCCTCACCAGAATCCAAGTCTTGTAAGTTTCTTTTTTGTGCGAAGTTTTCTACTTTCTAAATGTGATTATGCTGATTTCACAGATGCATGCACACAATCCACTAGAATACGAAGCGGCACAGTTTTGATACCTGTTGTATCACTTGTATCCCAATTACACGCTCCATTGACTTTAATCTCCATTTTTAATTTGATGTAATTATATGTAATTAAAGTTAGTCACAGTGTATAGTCCAGCGTCCTCCTTCCAGCCTCTCAGAGCCCTGCAGATGAGTTCATTATAAAGTGCCACTTTTTACACACTTGCTGCTGCACTGCTACACACTCTGAAGATGAATTCTTTGCAAAGTTCTTGCATTAATGCAGAATGGATGCTGATGAGAAGATTTTTCTGGAGGTAACTTTTTTTCAGTGCTGTAATAAATTACTGTAGCCATGATGTTAGAATGAAGTAAGACACAAATGGGGAGCGAGCAGAGCCGTGTCAATAATTTAAGATTGTGCTCCGTCACTGCCAGACCAAGTCTATTTTAGGCTGTGGTCAGAGCATTTCTCACAATCAAGAGGAAACGGGTGTCGGGATGAGTGCATGAAGTGAGTGAAAGAAAACAAGTGAGAGGGAGAAGTAAGAAGAAAGTGAGCGACACTCAAGTTATGAGCGTTAGCAGTATTCCCTCTACCCCTTAGTAAGAAGCCTTCAAAGCTACATTTAAAGTCAAGTCACATTAAAAATGCATGCATAGGTGTTTTGGTGTGCAGAGCTCATGAAAAAATTTAAATAAAAACTGCCGCATTATTATTGTACAATGTAGCAAGAACAACACAAACTGCCATAAATATACAGAGGTTGCATTAGTATGTGTGATCTTTCTTTCTGTGTACAATTTGGCAAAGGGTTACTGTGCTTTGGCCTTACTTCTACTTGACTGATGCTATAATGGGCAGCTCCAGTGGGAATTGAAGACTTAACCCTTAATCTAGGCTATTAAGATACAGCACAGGCCTTTGCTGCAGCAGCAGCAGCACACACAGAGCGAGGACAGGGAGGCGCTCTTTGCCAAACACACATAATACAAAATATTTCATTACTTCCAGCAGAAACACTTGCTCTATGTTTATGGTTGTTACAATGCCAAGCAGCTTAGTCAGGGTAAACAAGGGTAGGGGATGCAGATTGTAGCAGCAGTGCTGTCCAATATTCACCATCAAGTATATTTATTTGTGTGTGTGTGTGTGTGTGTGTGTGTGTGTGTGTGTGTGTGTGTGTGTGTGTGCGCAAACAGAAGGGTGATGCTTGCTTCCTGCACCTGTCCTCATGCATGTGTTTCAGGCAAACATGCATGAAATGTATTCTCAAGCCCTTTGCATCCTATCCTCGTTAACTTGTCTTGTCAGGCAGCGAACAGTGGCTATCAGGCAACCAGTACATTTGTTTGGCATCTCTTCATAACCCACCAGTTTTTCTATGCAAATTCAAATTCAGCTGTGTTGGAGCATAAGAACATTAGATATGGATGAACTACAAGTAATCCTTCTCCTATAAAAGAATATTGCTCTTTCCTTTTTATAAATAATGAGTCCAACAGTTTATGAATTACCCATCATATAGAAGCTGAGGGGCGCTGTTAGAGGAGCTGTCAGTACAGTATTTGGGTCATTTCTTGCTCCTGTTTGAGTTATTTTGAGTTATGTTAATCAAAGGGACTGACAAACACTGTCCCCTGGCCTCCGTCCAGTGAGCTCTGTGCTTCTGGAAGGGATATGTTGACTTTTCTACCAGTGTTTCCGTTCCACTCCATCCTGTTTGGACAAATGCGCATCAAGCTGTGGCGTTTACAGATCAAATCACAGTGTGGCTTCTTGTTTTTAGAATGTTTGGTCAGACGTATTGTTGCTGTTTACCGAAGATTCAAACAATCGTCATCTGTGGTGCTTTCAGAACATCTGACAAAAACTGCATGTTTATGTTTGTGATGTCCAGTGCCGCGGTCAATTGAGTGCCCGTCCTGGGACTGGAGGGAGAGCCGGGACTTTGACGAGCTCAACCACATTCTGCAGGAGAGCAAGAAGCTGGGCAAGGCCCTGGAGAGTCTGTCACGCAGTGAGTGTGGCATGCTCACACCCCACTGAGCAGTGTTTAATACATCTTAACATACAGAACTAAAGTGTAAGCCTTTCTGTAAATGTCACTGTAAACCATGAGAGGAAACCGGATAGAGCAGCTAATCTTACAAGCCCGCCACTAAGCTCAGAAGCAGCCTAAGTTGGGATTTTAAAATGTATTAGATGCTTCTCTGTGCTTTAAACCATTTTCTTGTCTCTGCAGGCATCGCCATCTCTGACGAGCTCGACCAGGTAGACATTAACTCAACTGGAGTAACTCCTATACACACTGGCATTACAGCTATGTGGAAATAGAGTTCTGTCACTCATCACTCTGCAGCATCGCTCATGCTACGTCAAATAAAAGCCATGTTTCATAACTTTCACTTGGTTGACAGAGCAGCACAGCTCTTTTTCTGATGAACTATCTCATGGGAGTGATATGGGAGAATAATACTCCAGTAAGCATGTCCTCCATCTCCCTCTCCTTTGCTGCTTCAGTGTGCATCTAACACGCAAAGCTTTGTCTGAGCTCCGTCTTTGTGCTCGCCTGGTCCCAATTCTCTCCCAACACAATAGTGCAGTGGCTGCCCAGGCTGGAGACACACAGAGCGATTTGGAAATGATGGGTCTGGATGAGAAACACAGCATATGTTTTGACAGGGACTTCACTTTTTGCTCAGTGCAGCAGTACATGTCCAACGTCCTTGGCTCTCAGCCCAGAGATTTTCCTTATTTTCTGCAGGATGGGGCAGGGAATGAATACTAAACACCTGCTCTGATCATACAGAGACAATAGCATTTCATACTATCCTGGATTTAGTGAAAGATAAGCAGACATATCTTTGCTTTTTGTACTTAGCAGGGTTATAAATGTGTGCTGGCTGGCTTTGGTAGCAGATGGGCAGGGAGACAGATCTCAGACAAGGCTGGTGCTTTTAGTACATAGTGTTAAGATACATTTTTCTTCCTCCTGTACTTTCTTTGTCTTTCTGTCTGCCCTCTTCAGTCTGTTGTTTTGCCTCTTATTGTTTCTGTATTGCTCTTTTAGAACTTGGGAGGCTATAACTCAGTGCTGCGCCCTCGGGTGGTGGGGGAGTGGGTTGGTCGGGAAGAAGAGGACGCGGACCCGCTGGCTGCTGAGATGCTGCATCCCCCCGTCCCTCGGACTAAAACTGAAGTGTGCTGGAGTGGAGACAGCAGCCCTGCTGGGAGGTTGGTGATTGGCATTATGTATATGCGTAGTCATATGAGTGTGTGTGTGTGTGTGTGTGTTAAAAACTTCAAGTTCACAAAGCTATTGTTGGCTCTTTAAAAAATGAGGAAGTAGACTTCTAACTGTGGCTTCTGCTGCCTGAGGAATGCCCATCTGAATGGGTCTGATAATCCCATTTCAAAGGCGCGATCAAACACGCTTGCCATGATGCTGCTTCAACCCAATTTCGAATTAAAGCTAACCTCATTTCTGTTTGCTCAAGGCCAGAGGAATTTTGTGCTTGTTATTTTAAAAACGGCCTGTCTTTGACAATATAACTGCATAAAGTGTTGAACTGTTTAAATGAAATATTAAATGTGTTTGCAAAACTATCCAAGTTCCAAATAGCCTTGTACCTTTTGGACTACCCTGTTAGATGTTACTATTACTGTGTGTGTTACATGCACTGCAGCTACTGAAGTGACTAATTAGAAGAGGATCTGATATAAAACCATAAATCATGCGTGGGCCTGAGCTGACATACACACAGTGTTAATCTCATTAGGTTACTGTATGGGTGGATTATAGGGAGAAATCACTTAGTTAGAAGTCTGAGCTGGGAGATAGGGATGTGTGTGGGCTCACTGATGAGCTCTGCTCTGTGTGTGTGTGTGTGTGTGTGTGTGTGTTTGTAAATTTACCTATGAAGAGTGTGAGAAACTTGTGTGTTTGGAATGGTGCAGCATCCCGAAATAATCACAGCTCCTTCTCTCATCACCCCCGGAGTATTTGGCTCATCTGATAGATCATTTATATCAACTCTGAATTGCATATACTTGCTCCCACTTCAGGTGCTTTTTGGGGATTGAGATCACTTTCATATCCTCCGAGCTGCTTTCTGGCCAAGCCACAAAGTAAAAAATATGGAGATCAGAATAACATAAATAAATTTAAATTTTGTCTCTATGGTTAGGCTTATGTTTAGGCTATGGTGTAAGGCAGAGGTTTGCAAACTGAGGCTTGCCCCTCCCGGGGGGCGTGGGATAGTTGAAGGGGGAGCCGTGAGGCAAAGATGCTGTGTGAGGTAAAAGAGGGACAGGTGCATTCTAACAACAAAACAACGGGAGGTTCATTATTGTACTTGGGACAGGAATTTGGCCCACAAACTCCTTCTTCCTAAGTCCTAACTCTGTCATAAATCTGAACACACACGATACACGTATTAAAATCAGAGTGACTTACACTTTCAGAGGATATCATTATCTGTCATGTGTATTGCGAATAAATTTTCATAGATTGGCTTAGAAATCATTAAAAAAAAAAAAGATGCTCCAGACAACTCCAGAACTTGCCTGAGTATCAAAGTAATCTAGTGATGGATGTCTGTACATTCATGGGTGCACTGCAAATTTGGCATACTTTTAATGACATCAGTTTTCCAAAATGTAAACAAATACAGGCTAAAAAAACGGAGGGTAAGTGTCAAGTATCATAACCAATGAATTTAAGATCCAGTTAAAAGTAGGATTTGGTCAGGTTTATAATTTGTATCAGATGAGATAAAAACAGCCACTCTGAGCAAGTGGAAAACTGGCAAAGACCAGCACTGCCCTCTCTTAAAATCCCATCTGAGTCCTCACATTTTTTCATGTATCTGACCTTACTTGTCAAACCAGTCCATTGTCCTCCTCTTACTTTAGTAAGTTTACTTGTTTTCATTTTCGATCTTCTTGCCTGTCACTGAGGACCATAAGGAGAGCTGACAGGTGGAGGTGGCTGATTTGCTGCAAAGTCTAGATGGATAAGTGCAAGGGGCACATGGGAAATCAGATGCAACTGTGGCAGAAGTATATTCAAGGAAATGGTTTATTTTGACAGTCTGTCCAGTGGATTGGGACTTCCTTATCCCATGTCTGTCAGTGCCATATACTGTACTTCTCTCTCTTCTAACCTTCATGAGCTTTATATTCTTTCTCTTAACACCAACAGATACAGATCCCTTATTGTACATAATAACAGGGAAGAGTCATGGTACACAAAGAGCGATACAAAGCCAGCGTTGTGGTTAACACCTGCTTTGATTTTTGTGGTCATATTTATCGTCTTTAATGACAGGTTTGTACCATATGAGGTTGGTCCCTATGGGCGGGAGCGGGAATACTGACATTGGTGAAGCTGCCAGCAGGCATAGTGAGCCAGAGATTTTCATACAAGATATGAGCCTATAATGTGGTGCAACACATAAAAGTAATAAAACTTACTCCTCACTCTCACTTTTTTAATACTTCCCTGATTTTAATATAATATGTGTTGTCCTCAACTTACTTTCTCTGTAACCACAGCACAACTTTTTCCCCAAAGACTATGATTAGATAAAGAAAATAGTACAGTACAGGAAAACGGTACTGAAGAATCTCACCAACCCCCTTGCCTTGTCCATATTAGCAGATTTAATTATCACAGAAATACCATACAGAGAGTATGAAGAAATATCTGTCATCTTATGACCCTTCCCCATCTGTAAATAGAAGTCATTAAACTGAGATTGGTATCAAATTAATACTCTTCCGCTCTTCTAATCACGCCTTCAGCCTGTGGGATATGGAAATTAATTTCTCCAATATAAAGGTAATGCAGAAGTCAGCCTTCATAATTGAATCTGAAGATTTAACTCTATAGGAAGGAGACATTATTTGGTCATTTTTCAGCTGTTCTCTATATTCCAGGCTTCAACAGAGGTAACACACCTATGTTGAAGCCTGAAATGAATAAAGCTTTTGGGAAAAGAAATATGATGAGAAGCATTTGATTTCTTCCCAACCATTTGTTGTTTTTTAATTTAAAAACAGCCTGAGAACTGTTAAGCTATATAGTGCTATGGATGCTGCAGAAGGCCGTGACACAAATGCAAACGTATAAATAGGGATGGATTCTGCAGAAAGAATTTCATAGCTGCATCCTGTTGCTTATATTTATCAATGGCTACAGTATATATTATGAATGTTATCATAATTAAAAGTTATAATAAAAAATGGACAAAGATTAAATGTAAAAAGGACACAAACTTGAGGGAAAACAGCAGTATTCATGTTCATTATTAGATTTTAGCTATGTTAAGACAATCGGATTTGCATAAACATTTTATGATTTTTATTTATTTTTCTGGTATGTCTAATTTCTCCCCTTGCATGTCAACCATTCCATCTTTATTTAATACTTTGAATTTGATTATTGACTCTCCTGCTGATTACAGGACACCCTTCCAATACCTCATATCCATCTACGTGCTTAAAAAAAGCTCCTTGGCTCAGGCCGCCGTTTAACCCCACATCCTCTAAATATTACTGCTAATGGATTGTGGTTAGTGCTATGACTATTTCCCTGTAGCTCACCTCACAACAGTTAACCTGTCTTATCTTCTCCCCGCTAACCATTTCTAGCAAGGTGTTCTGCACCTGCATGACACTTGAAATGATTGTGTGGTATTTTGTCCCTAACAACCATGGAATGGCTGCCAAGTGCAACAAGTGGTGGACCACACTTTAAATGTAGTCACACATCTGCACACCTCTGAGGCAAATGCAACGTTTTGTACTTGCTCAAAAGCCCGAGCCTGCTTAGATTACAAAAAATAATCTGCAACAACTGATGTATGTAAAGTAATCCCATGTTAATATGTGTCAATAAATAGTGATCAAATTGTGTATAGTAGTGGAAAAGTCTATGAGCTTTTACTTGCTGCTCTTCTGACTCCTCAGCCTGAAGATGGAAACAAAGAGCAAAGGGCTAAAGGAGCAGCAGCAGCATCACAAGAAGCTCCTGGCAGCCATGTTGTCCCAGGACTCGTTTGATTCAGTCCATAGCCCCGCCCCCTCCACTGCAGAGGAAGAGATGGAGGACGAGGACGATGCCATGGAGCTTCTGGGTAATGTCACGTATTCTGTATATACATCATCTTTTTACATACACGGACACAAATTATGAACTGTGTTGTGCACTGCAATGAATCAACATGAAAGGTTTTTCTCCATACCATTAATTTCTGTTAATCAGAGTTTATATAAAAATGCCTTTGATCACAGTACTGAGCTGCTTCTGAGCCAGACTTGCTGTGTGTAGCAGCAGGTGCCCTGTTGGCGTGAGACAGACATCTGTCTTCTCATTGTCTTACATATACCAAGAACAGATTGCTGCGTTTACCTTGTATGTGTGTGTGATTGCATGTGCATCTAAAGTATGTGTGCAACAGTGAGCAAAGTAAGCTGATTAATGCCTCGCTCACATGAAGAGTAGAAAACAAATCCTAGCTCTAACATTTAATGTTTAATGAGTCTTTCTCTGCAGAGCTCATTAGTGTTTTACATGAATTACATGTAACATGTCTTACATGAATTCTGTCTGTTTGATATCCAGAAGTAAGTGGAAGTACAGTGACCTCACTTATGCTTTGACATGTGTTTAAGAAATATGAAGAGTCTTTTGGGCTTTGAGGTAGCATCAGACAAACCTCTTGACTTGAAAAGATCAAGAAGATGGAAGAACATTCTTCAGCTGGTTTATTTACCTGTACGTTTATTGAACCTTGTTCTTCAGGAAACATTTCATAGTTGTTGTTTTTTTTTGTTTTTTTTATCTATTCCACTGGATAACTGGTCAAATATGTTCTGGGAGAAATCATAGAAGAGCCTTAGATAGAAATTTCCCCACTAATTTGAAAGCATATTGGACATCTTCTGGTGGAAAAGCATGTTGGTAAAAGTGTAAAAACACTTAATGAGAGAGAAGTAGATTCTGCATTTGAGGAAAAGTAAACCGTTGAAAAATGAAAGCGATGGAATTGTCCCTTATTGAATATACAGGGTAGCTTAAAAGGGAGGAAATTGTTGCATATATGCAGACCTGTAGAGGCATACTTACTGTATGCAGTGGCTGGATAGCTGGATGAGCATAGCAGTAGTCAGTTTATGTACTGTACTAAAGAGCACTTTAGAAGTAGCTGTTAAAGGAAACTATGCTTCCTGTTTACATAATCTGGCCAGATGCTCTCAGCCAGTGAGTCTAGGTATTCACTCTGACAACTGAAGAATCACAAAGTAGCTCCTTTTTTATTTACTTTGTGTGTATTTATGTGTGTGTGTGTGTGTTCACATTCCTCCTTGCTGGTCATGCCGTCGTGTACTGACTTTAAGATGAATGAGTGGGTGACAAAGGGTGTGGAAAGAGTATCTGATGTGAAGTCTTGCTTTGGTTTTATTCAGTGGAGTCTGAGAGCTTGTCACCCTGTCTGTGCAGACACAGGACGGAAGGCCTCATGCCAAATTTAATTTGTTGCCTGAAATATTTTGTGTGGTAAAGCACTCTTTCTTGATTTCTGTCACTTGTCCTTCCACTTTGTCTCATTGTAACATGACTGTAAAGGAAGGTCGTATGCACACACAACAGCTGCCATTAAGGTATGCAACCCATATTTTAGAGTTAAAGCATCACTTGTAAGATTTATTGCACTAGTAGTGCCTTTAAAGAATCCATCAGAATTTGAACGATTGAAAGCCGTAGCTAATACTGGGAAAAGTCAGCTTTTCTACAAATACAACTCAATGTAAAGTCACTTACTTTCTTCTACGTTAGCTGACAAATGCCTGACATACAGTATTTCTTTGAGGACCCACAACTTAGTCTTTTTTTATTTCCCTAAGTCTAAAACATGGGCCCCAATTATAGTGCTTCAGCGTCTCTCCGGTCTCCTCAGAGCTGCTGCTCTTTGGTGACACACAATCTACGTATGCCTTTGCTCTCTGCTCTACTGTCACAGCACTGAGGCACTTGTGCTTGTTAGCAGGATTTTTTCATCAGGGTCATCCAGAGGGTCCCGTTTCTATATTAATGTGTGGCAGAGTGGCTTACAGGTTAGCTGCAACAAATGATTGTTCTTATCCTCCTTATCCTTAATGAATTGCTTGTTTAGCTTATAAAATATTAAAATTCTATATAATAAATCACCAAAGCCAAAAATGATATCTAAAAATAGCTTATTGTTTCTGGAAATTTTAAAAATTGTGATTGTTTTTTCTCTGACAATTGACAATTTGAGCACTAACACAGACCATCAAATTAACTTGAATAGATTAATTCTCTTTCAACATCTACAAGTTTTAAATTAGTCTCTGCACCAGTGACTCTAAGACACATTCAATACATTTATTGTATTATGGTAGTTGATTTTATAGTAGGCCCAGTTATCTATCGCTGTTTATAGTTATCAATGAGTAGATTTTATTCGTACTGTACATGTGAACCTTAATTGTTTTCAGCTGCTCTATATCAAGCTGCTCTTCCACATTAAGTGGAAGAAATCTTGTAAAAACACTATGTATTGTAAGGCTTTGCTTTCCTTTATATATATATCAGCCAAACACAGTATATAATGGTGAAAGATACAGCCATAAAGCAGGATGTTGATGGTCTGTGATGGCCCTCCTTAATCATGGCTCTGAATCGCAGCCATATTCCCCCAGTGGCTTTTACACTATGGTCCAGGGCAGTAATTCAAAGGAAATAATGCAGCGAGGTCATTTCTGATCCTCTGTCAAGGCCTGGTCACAGTGCTCTCCGCGGGGACAGTCGCTACTGTGTTGACTGTCACTCTGAGTGGCCTGCCTCACTACTGAAGAGCTGATTTAAAGCGATGCCAACATGCTGCATGTGGACTTGAAATGAATAAATGACCCTCAGGAGGATGTCTAGGCCTCATTTAGAAAGAGGGTCTTGGCACACATTTTGTGGCTATGACCAAATGCATGCCAAAGATGACTGATGATCCTTGGCAGGGATAGTGATCTTGTGATAGTATATTGATCCCTGAAGGAGATATTTATCTTTTTACCTTGCTGCTGTCCACATGAAGGTTAAAACATATGGTCACTCCTGGAGTGCTGGTAGGGATTCAATTACTTTCTCAAGGACTTTACACCAGGTCATGTAACAATGCCATTTTTTAGCATTCTTATCTCTTAATTTTGGTTTACCAAAGCAATGAATTGTTAATTGAGAACACGGCTATATGTTGCATTGCTACATGGGACGTTATTCCCTCTTATGGCCTCTCACATGCAGCAGTACTGTCACAACAGTACCAGAGATTGTTGGGATGTTTTCTGTCTATTTGCTTAGGGTGACCTCTAGTGGCTAAAATATGGCATTACAGCTTCTGTGTAAGGTCTGTTCAGAAGCACTGAGCCAAGTCAAAACATGATTTGAATTTAAGTGAACTGGGAGACGTGTGTGTGTGTGTGTGTGTGTGGGCTTTAATTCTCGCACACTTCACTAATCTGGCAGGTAAAATTAGAGAGACCATTAAAATAAAGCTTTTGGGTGCAGGTGTCTAACGCTGTGAAGCATTTAGCAAAGTTGCACAAATGACTATCAAACACACTTTTAACACTTTTTGTCGCTTTAAACCAAAGACACTCGCATTCACTTTCATATACCTACACACACACACACACACACACACACACACACACACACACATATATATATATAATCTCTCGACCCACAGCGTTTTCTTTGGTATATTGCAGTCTTGCAATGATCATAGGCACTCATCCCAAAGGAACATATGTTGACTCCAGATGCACATCGGTGGTTTCTCCGTGTAGTTGTTGTATTATCAGTCGAGCAGAGCTTTGTTCAGCACACCTGCTAATTGGCTGTCAGGCTCCTTGTTGTGCTGATTACTGGAGTACAGACAAATCCACACCACCCAAATGAGAGCAATTATTTTAAAAAGAAATGAACAGGTCCCATGGTGTGGATGTGATCAGTCATTATGTGTCCAAACCTCTGGAGGACGACAAGAGGAGAGGTCAGAGCCACAGTGAACACATATTTCAAAATATCCACTGGGAGGCAGGAAAGGAGCACCAGTTTATCCTACTGTGGAACAACTGCAACTTCTGTGAGAGAATAATAAAATCAGGCTTAGAAGATACAAAGAAAGTTAGCAACTAATCCCCATTTCCATATTGAGCAGAAGGGTTTTCCAAACTGGGTGTGTTTTGCCAGCACCTGGATAAGGAGCTTATGAGAAAATAATAAGATTCGCTTGGAATGGTTCATCGTAATGCTAGCCAAGGTTGTTCAGATTAAATACTACTATAAAAACCAAAGACATGGCTTAAGGTTGATTTGTTTTGTTTAGATTGTTCCAAAAAGAGAAACAGAAATCAGCTTAGAGGCTAAGTCTTATTGATTCTTTAGCTGCTCTCAGGGATGGCACTGTGTTTTCCCAGTTGTTTTCATTAATTCTGTGCTCAATATTTACCACAGTCAAAACCATATTGAAAATGAATATGACTCACATGTTCTTGTAAAGCCATGGAAAATGTCAAGATTCTAGCTTTCGCTGGGCGGTGAGACCACAATTTTTATACTGATCTGAAATAAGAAACAAGCTGAGTTCAGTGTGTGGGGAGAAACACCCTGTTTTTGGCCTTGCAGTGTTATTTTATGGTAAGTTAATGAGACGAGTTAGCCAGTTCCCCACTGTAAAGTTACTGTTCTTGTCATCCTTGGTGGAAGTATTCCATTTCAGAGACATATTCTCAAAATCTACTTTTGTTTATACAATAAGTCTTTATTTAAATGCCTGTAGGTATTGAAAAACATATGATCATAAATGTTTTATAAGGCAAACGTAGAGATATTTGCCTTTTTTTTTTTTTTTACAGTACATTTTGTACATCATCCTCTGTAGCAACACAAACTCAGACTTTCTTAAGGTGTGATGGAGAGTAAAATTATAATATGAATGTTAAGCTTTAATTTTTCAGGCCCCACAGACATGTTGCTCAGTCAAGAATTTTTTTAAACCCTCTGGAAACTTTAGAATCGAGGCTTGAATTTAAAACAAAGCTCAAAGATACTATATATATCTGGCTGAATTTTATGTTTTAATATTGTGATATAGTTGCTTAAATGAAAGTTGGAACAACCAGATATATCATTTTTAAAAATATTTTTTCCCACTTTGGGGGAATTGAAGGACTTTCAGACATTACTTTCTACTTGGATATCCTGTAGGAGGGTTGTACCATCCCATTTCACATGCACACACACTTTCATTGCAGTAGAGAGTGACGAAGCTGCTCTCAGTGTGAAACATCCATACCTCAGACATCAGACCCCCCCTTCATGAGTCCACAGACCCTTTTTAATATGTTGACTCACTCTGGCATGATTCTTGAAACAGGAGAAGAGCACGTGAGAGTAGCGTTACCCACTCACACTGATCCACAGTGACAGTGAGGACTTGATGGGGACAGGATGAGGGCATGATAAAGCTACGTCTGATCTTTGATACACAGAATAAAGCAGTGTCTGGTGGATGAGTTACAATGCCTGTGTGTGGCTCTTTTTGTTTGAGGACATTATATCTTCCTTGATCAAGCCTTGCCTGGAGTATGTTACAATGGCAGGTTTTAAAAAAAAGAGTTAAATAAGAGTGGGGGGGAAAGTGAGCCATTTTTTTCACAATCTTTACCACCCTGAAATTTAAGTGCAAAATGTTCTATGTTAGGAGTTAATCTACTGCATATAGACCCCTTGCCTCTGACAGTGATTAAGGTCTTATCCTTTCAACTCATGGAGGTCTAAACGTTTACTTGGTCCTACTAAATTACTTTCTGTGGCAGATAGGAATGGCAAATGATTGTTGTGAATATTAAGAATAGCCCCCTTCACATTCTTCCCACATATTTCGCCTTCTCTGTGAGAAAGGATCTAATAGAAATGTGTTGAAAACCAGTATCAAAAGTAAAAGAACATGTATATATCAATATTACTTGTAATGTGTAAGCCCTCTTTTAGCCATGCCAAACTAGGCTGGTAAACATTTCACCTGCCTATCAGCATGTTAGCAGTGTCATTATGAGCATGTTAGTATGGTGGTGTTAGAATTTAGCTGAAACACTGCTGTGTCTAAACACAGCCTCACAGAGCTGCTGGCATGGCTGTAGACTCTTAGTCTTGTTGCAGCTGGAGCTAAATTTAACTGTTGGTAGTTTAAACAACGCATCATATTTGATTAGCTCATTATGTCTGTATGTAAAATCCTAATCAACACAGTTGTCATGGTGTGGACTTCTGTGTTGTCTCTTGTCCGGCCCTAGTGTTTTCCCCGTGTCTGATTATCTGTTGATTTGCCTCACCTGTGTCTCGTGACTCACCTGGTTCTGTTTCCCTCATTTGCCCTGTCTCTATTTATACCTGTCTGCTCCCTTTGTGTCTTGTCGGTTCATTGTTAATGTGTTGCGTGTGTCTGTTCCGTGGTGTTCTCCGCCTGTGGGTTACAAGAATTAAAGCTTTTGAGTTAAACTCCTGATGCCTGGTCTGGGTCCTCCACCTGCTCCCCGACGTGACAACAGTAGCTGTTAAATAAATGTGGAGCAAAAACTACAACATTTCTTTCTGGAAAGTAGGTGAAGTAGAAGTATAAAGTAGCATAATATGGAAAAGTACAAGTACTGTACTAAATGCTTTGAGTTACTTGCCACCACTGTTAATATCATTCCACTTGATGTGGTAATATAACCTGCTGATTGCAGTGCTAACATGGCAGAGAGCTGTGTCCTCTGCCTTAGGCCAACATTCAGAGTGCCCAAGTTAGCAGACAAGGCACGCACCTCCTGACGCCAGCAGCAGTAACAATCCTCCACCACCACCATACACACTCCCATCACCCCCATTGCCCCCTTCATCCTTGCCCAAACAACCAAAGACACAACAGTTGCCCTAGAAACAATGTAAACCAACAGCAACACAGCAGTATCATCATGGTGCAGTGGCAGAAGAGGAGGAGGAGGAGAACATAGTGTGAGTTGCTTCAGCACTAAATCTTTCACTTGAAACACAAGCTTGAAAGGGCTGGGTTCACCTCTGAAGGTTTTGCTGGCCTGATGGTGAAAAGAATGTCCCCAGTAAAAGTCTAACTGCGCCCAATTTGACGCCTGTAAAAGTCTCCACGGTGCGGATGGATACGTTAATCGAGAGGCAAATTTCTGTGGTATTAGGGTGGTATTACTGGAAGCAATCATCAGTAGGAAAGTAGACTGCTGTGATCATACCATAAATCTAGCAGTAGTCATTACGCAGAGCATGGCCTAATACCAGCCAGCGTACGTATCTCTGGTGTGCATAAGCGCCTTAGATGAACTGAGCAGATCATGTGAATGGAAGGGAGCTGAATGGACACAGAGATGGTGTATTGTGGCTACTGTAGCCAGACCTGAAGCAAAAGATGGCAGATAGGATAATAAGGGACTTGTATGAATAAAAGCATTGTGCTATTATTGCGTTAATCGGCTAAAGACCCACCCCAACAGCACTGTGTGCAGCTTTATCTAAAAGAGTAAAAAAGTTACATCACTGTTCTCTGGCTGCTGTCTGCTGCCAGATTAAGATTTAAGAGACAAATATACAGGAGAGTTATAGGCTTGATGTCATTATGTGTAATTAGTGTGTAATCAGTAGTCTGTGTGTGTGAGGGAATGCACCTCTGTCTTTGTGAAGTGATGTGTGGCTGCTGTATCTATGTGTTTATCACAAACAAGCAGGTAAACAGTGACCTCCAAAAGAAATGCAGACATTTAGGGAAAAAAAGAAGAAAAAGGAGAGAATTGCTCATACTACATCAACGCATTATCTCATCACTCATGTTAATTTTTGTTTTATTAAACTTGCTCTTCTATCATCAACAGACTCTCTAGACACCTTCTTGTACAGGCACATTCCTGTTTGATGGAATACTTAATTCTAAGTGATTAAAATCATCATTTTGAACTGTAGATGGCAGCCTTGATCCTGGCAGACAGCTGTCTTGATATATTTACTGCATAATACATAAAAAAAAAAAAAAAAAGATGTATAATTCATTTTGAAATTTTCAACATACAAGACCGCTCAAGTCACTTTTCCAACTACAATGACTGGCATTGTAATGCATCACTACATCAGGCTCTGCTGTGTCTACAGTGACGTCCTAATCTCTGCAATATTTGCGGTTAGAAAGCGAGTTAAAAAGAGGTTTGCATCAAGGTCTGCGATAAGACTTTCCACAGGCCTCAGAGCTGTGATGTTACCCTGCTCATGTGTGTCCCCATCTGATTCTGATCAGGGTTTTTACTGCTGCCCTCAGAGTTGTGGGGGCTTGGAGCCTAACAGACATATTTTTAGGCCAGGAGGGGAGGAGGGTGCAATTGAAAGCCAAGACATAATTATGAAATGTAAGTTGGAATATTGTTTTTATTACAAAGCCAAACAAATGCGTCTCTGCCGCGACTCACATCAAAGATGTCTGTGTGACGACTAACCACCGAGTGGCGGCTTTGTGCTCGAGGCTTAATGAAAAGCAAATGGTGGTTGTATGTGTGAGGGCAACAAAAGTGTGAGGTCTGCAAGTGTCACTGTATGTGTTGGGTTGAGTATGTGCTGCGTGCCTTTTTATACCTAGTATGTTGCTCACACATGTGGGTCTCAAAAGGCATCCATCGCTTAGACTATTAATTAGAGCCCAGTGTTATGTGGTGGGACGTCGTCACTGCTCATGAAAGAATGGAAAATTTAATTATTTCACTTAGACATGAGACACAATAACTCACAGCACTTGATGAAATGCCTGGGATTTGGTGCGGAAGATGACAAAGTGTGTGCGTGTGTTTCCCCACTGCGTGTGGGTCGTGCTTTAGATGATTCTACCCCATACATCATCCGAGAAGGTGTTAAGTTATTTGTGAAGCCAAATGCGCTAATTATGACTTCAGCTCAGTTTTCAACCCTATGAAGAGCAGAAAAGAGCCAGTGAGTCTGTCGCTATCTAAACAACATTAAATTACATGGAAACTTGAAGAGAGAAGCACACAAACACTTCTATCTGTGCGCTCTGATCCGCTGCTTTTTGGCTTTACTGTGATTGAGCGATTGCGGCACGGAATTCCTCATTGCTCAGGCCTTTTGTTGGGATTGCATCGCTCGAATAGTTTCCCCCCACCCCCCACACCTAGACCCCAGTGCAGACCCATTTTATTTATCTGTCATGTCTCATCGTCAGACATGGGGAGCACGCATGGCTGCCCCGGTGCCCAGAGAGTGGAAATGTGACGGGCTGACAAACGGGCGAGTGTGGACAGACGTTTGTTGTGTCTAGACAGAGGCCTGGGAGGCTGTCATGGAGTAAACTGGTCTCACGGGACACACACTGTAAACTTATCATGGTGGTATTGTGTGGGAGGCATGCTGGGCTCTATTGTGAACCTGGAGAGCATGCACTCAGTCATATGTGTTTGACTGAGTAGACACGGAGAAGAAAAGAACACATCAACACTAAATCTTCTATGCGAGCATTGATTTGGGAATTCGCACATGACAAGACAGCTAGGTGTCTAGGTTAAAAGTTAGTTTTAGAAGTCCAGGTTATTTAATGTATGATTACATCATCATGTCATTTAAAGTGTAGTTAGGATCTGCTACACATTGAAATATAATCAATTAAACAGAGCACTCTGATCTGAAATATGTTTCTGTTTAGACCTCAAATCTAATTTTCTTGCTTAATAAACAATTTCTGCTGTCATATTCAGGCCTCTAGTCATCAAAATACAGTGTGAGCATATGCGTCATAATACTTGTGTGAATGTAAAAGCAGTCATTTATAATGTGCTAACACCCAAACCCCAACCCGTGAGACACATATTCATCACTTTAGCACTCAATACAAAGGCCCTCCTCTTTGTGGTGTCAACATAGAAATCTGTCACCCCAGAGTTGGATTCAGCCTCGTGGATGGCTGACATGGCTGAGACTCAGACTGCTGTTGCACAGATGAAGAGCTGCACCCACTCTTAAAGCCTTGAAGAGACGAGAAGTTTTAAACTTTTTGAACCCAACATTTATCCAGGCCTTGCTTCCATGTCTTGTTTCAAAGTCACTTCATACTTGCGTACGTGACCCAGTACCCTAGTGCATGGACAGTGAGCAGCAACATTAGTAGCAGTTGGGGGCTAAATGTACTTTTGCATACTAATAACCTTTTTCGATTAACTCATCTATATTCACAAACAAGGAGTTACTCTTCCCTCTCCGTTTGGCCAAATGTTGCGACTCTTTAAGTGTTTCAACCTCTGCTACATTTAATTCAGGCACAGTCTAATCTTTTTTCTGTATGGGATGCACTCCAGACAAAAGCCTTTGTTTACCTCTGTGACCTTTTGAGATTAGCTTTGTCTTCCTTCAGGCAGAGATCTTGCTGTCCATTACTGTGTCATTTTATCCTGACCTGAAGGAAACGAGTCCAAAAGACAAAGCGGGAGCTGAAGTGACAAGCAGCTGTGTACACTAAGGTCATGTTCTCTATCAGGGTCAGAGCCGGTTGCTTTTATTCTGAAAGCTTCAGCCTCGCAAGTAAATGTCTCTAAGTGCCAAGTAATGATTTGTATCACAGGCTATGACCCAAAGAAAATCTGGCATGCCACATGATTCAGTCACCAAAAGAAGGGAAATGGCTAGAAGGGGACGAAGTGGGAATGGACAAAGAGAAAAAAGGAAAAGGTAATGGCACAAACTTGAGCAGTTCCCACGACCAGTGAATTGCCCAAATTGCTGGTGGCTCTCTCTGTTGTGTGTGTGTGTGTGTGTGTCCCCCCCCCAATGCATACCATGATGAATGGGACATTTAATATTGCCCTGCTTAAGGGTATTACTGGAATGTATCTGTCCTCCTCAAAACACTAAAACAACACTCATTCTCAGGCAGCCTGGACACGATGTGAGTGGCATGACTGATGTCAGCGATCGCAATGTAAGAAAACCAAGAAAGATCCAGACTTTGTTAAAGGTCTTGAATACACATATTGATTTAGATCCTTTAAAAGCAAAAACTGTTGGCAAAGACTGTAATATAGTCAGAACTAGTTAAGAGTACAACATGATGACATTTGAGACTGATTATACTTAATTGAAAGTGGGCAACGGCTCCTACTCATATAATTTGGAGACGCATAAGGCAACACTTTTCATTTAAAGTTTTCATTTAAAGACATGACTTAAAAAAAAAACGGCTTTACTCCGATTAGGAGTTAATGTACTATCATTATTTATTTACTTATTGGTCAGCGGTTTTGTTAGCTGTCTACATGTGAACCAATCTGTGTGTTAACGGGGGGTTTTTCACACCCACCCTCACCACCTTTTTTTTTTTTTTTTTTTTTTTAAATTGAAGATATTTATGTACTCGCTGTGTTCCTATCTGTTAACAAGAAGCGGCAATGCTTCTTGCGTCCCCTAAGCATGCTAACATTAGCTAATTAGCACTAAATGTACCAAATTCCATGGCAATCCATCCAATAGTTGTCAAGACATTTCAGTCTGGACCAAAGTGGTGCACTGTCCAGAGAGCAACACCACTATCATGGCTAAAAATAGTGTGTGTGGATTGTGGTTTGTGGGGGAAAAAAAACTAAACTAAGAATGAATTAAAACAAGACTCTGCTTAGCATATTAGGTCAGGATAGAGTCACAAATGAGTGGATTAGATTGAAGCACTGCGTTTAGGAGTCTCGTCAGAACGATTTCCTGACACCCAAAGGAGACAGGTGGGATTTTCTGGCTCTGCGCCATGCTGATGGATGGAGGGACAGCGTTCTCATGAACAAGTGTCACCTTATCTAATCCAGGTGATTAGTCATGCATTCTCCTCTTTCAAGGTGTGAGGCCCAAACCAGGGGCCAGGTAATGTGATCTCTAAGTGAAAAGTATCAATGTTGGTTTCAAATGACTCCACACATACACAGAGACAGGCATGAACTGTACTGAACGGCATTGTACATACAATAGCAGAAACAATGGCAGCGAGAGGCGAGGATACATTGCGTGTCCTGAAGGTGACCCCCCCCCCCCCCCCCCCATTGGCAAACTCCTAAATTCTTCTGGTCTGATGGGAAGAATGGGACAAATATTGTTATGGTGACCGGTCAAAATGTTCTACATGATTCAACATGTGTTTTAAAAAGCCTGACCAGCACATTTAACAAAGTAAGAGTCCAGACACCCACTCGCCATTCATTCTCATAACACGGAAAGTACTGCAATCTGTTTTATCTCTTGAGGATGCACTCAAAACCAAAATGGTCTGGCTGATTCAGACCCTCCCCTTTGATCCTCTTTTATATTTAATGAACTGTTACAGTTCTCTGCTTTGCTACAGAAAACACTGACTTCATATTATTCTACTTCACTGCTGTTCTTTCATAAATCTTGTTATTGGCGTGATTTATGCTTTCTTTCCCTATCATGCTAGTACAGTGTCTATTAAAGAAACGTGTGTCGCGTTCTGTTTCTTGATGCTGAAAAGGTAGTACTCTGATGTGATAGCTGATGATCCTGTTTAGTCTTGTATCACATCCAAACTTCAAACTCTCAGTGGTTCCATGCGCAGATCATTTCTTCGCACCTGGAACAGCTGTATTTTGAGATAAAGCAGAAAAGAGAGGGAAGGCAGACAAAAATAGAGGTTTATTTAACATGTACCTAAGTGAAAAGGATCTCTGCACCTGTTATCTCTGTGTGTTTGTGTGTAAGCATATCTTCACTTATAACTGTTGTGGCTGCAGAGAAAAACAGACAGTGTAAGAGGTTAGGATGAATAATACTGGCGTGTCTGATACATATGGACTTCTTTAAAGGGAAGAGGGTCTGTGTGTGTGTGTGTGTGTGTGTGCTCTCAAGGACACAGGGAGAGATCAGACGAAACCCAACTTTCCAGCTCTCCATCTCCCTCTTACCGCTCATTTCTCCTCGCCCACTTCATTGTTCTTTGTCCCCTTCGCCCTCAGCTTGTTAACGTACCCTTCCTGTTTCTGCGCTGTCATCGACTCGTCCACATCGCTCCCTGTAACAAAGACTTTTGTGTCGATGATGCTGATAACTATTTTTTTTTTGTTTCCTCTGAATGTGTATGTTTTTGTGGATGGATGCGTGTGAGTGCGCACAGCAGCAGAGATGGGCTGAGAATGTTTATTTACTCTGATGTGCTTGTTTGCTCCTTTGGCTCTAAGCAGACTGTCATCACTGGCCATCATACTGACAAGGGAGAGACCAAAGCATGATTAATGACTGTCCTTTCTCCCTCTTGTTTTCTCTCCCTTTCCCTTGGTTTCCTTCTCCGTCTTCTGTCTCTCCCTGTGTCTCTTTGTCTCCCTCTCCCCTCAGAGGACCTGGATGACCTGCGGATGGAGGGTGTGATGGGCTTGGCTCCATCTGGCAGTAAATTCAGCCAGGGACGCAGCTCCTATCAGCCTGAACCGCAGGCCAAAGTTACACTCAACATCTGCTCTAGGTGTGCCAGGTAAATGTTTCCACCTTTTCTTATCTGGTGCCTTGGAGAAAGATTGTGTGTTTGGTTTTTTTAAACAACACAGTTCTGTAGAGTCAGTCTGTTCTTATGGGGATTTAAAGGAATAGTTCGACATTTTGGGAAAAGAGTTAGATCAGTAGCTCAATACCACTCTTATGTCTGTCCAGCAAGTATATGACTACAACCAGCAGATGGATGGCTTAGCTTAGCATAAAGACTGGAAACAGGTGTAAAAATGACTAGTTGTGGTTTTACAGGGGGTTATGTGCTGGTCTTTATGCTAAGCTAAGATACGCTAACCAGCTGCTGGCTGTAGCTTTGTATTTACCAGACAGACATGAGAGTGGTGTCGTTCTTCTCATCTAACTCTCGGCAAGAAGGCAAATAAGTGTATTTTCCAAAATGTCAAACTATACCTCTAAGGCTTTAAATCCTATGGAAGTTTTAGCTACACTAAAGTTGTGGCTATTCTGCTTATTTTCTTTCCATCATCCAAACTTGTTCTTATCCCGGGTCATGACTCTTCCTTGTACCCTATCCTCCACTCCCCCACCCACTCTCTGCATCTGTATCAGAGGTTCAGAACAGAGAATAATATCATATCTGAAGTGCATTCCGGAGTGGCTTGTTTTCACGAATCAGCCCGAGCACTGGTAATCGTCTCCATTATCACTGTTTATCTCTTCTGACACATTTCCTCTTCCCCCTGATCCACAGCATCAGTCGTAGAGCTCAAATATCTGAGTGTTGGGTGTGATACCATAGGCAGGTGTGGGCAGGACTCTTCCGTGATGCCAGTCAAGATAAACGGGTATCAGTTTGATGAGACGCCAGGCACACATCTGCCTGCACGGCCTCCTCTGTTTGGGGTTTGGAATTTGTTTGTTTCCTACTCTTCTTTCATTCATGCTGCTTATCAGTTTCACTCCACACACAGGCTACGGGATGTTGTCAGAGTTTCTGCAGGAGGATGAATGGTATTGGTGGTATTTCTTTTGTTTGCAGTTTATCGACTGGATGGTTTTAAGCAAATAGTTTATACCTTTGGATTATCATTGAGTCCACGGGTCGGATCAGCGGCAGTGCAAAGCAGCATCTGTATCTGGAGTCGCTTTTGGCTCGTATGCCGAGTTTTCTTCGTGACTGAAATGTCAGACATCTGTTCTCCTTCTCTGTCTTCCTCTCTCCTGCTGGTTCAGTCCAAATTCTTGCTTCGTCCTCTATAACCTGACCACAAAATCCTTCCCAAGTTTTATTGGCGAAGGAGTCGTGGTCGTTCATAGTCATTTTTGGTGAGTGTAAGGGCCATAAACAGATCACTAAGCTGGAAAAGTGTTGCACGCATGGTGTGCCTTTTGTGCTATTCTGGAGAAACGTAATTCTGAAATCAGGAGTTGTGCAGGAATTCATGCATGCGCACACACACACACACACACACACACACACACAGATATTCATGAATCCACACATGAAACATGTGCATGCATGTCCATGCACGCATACACACAGAATGCTTCTGTGAACAGAAGATAGTGGAGGCAGAGGTCAGCAGTGATTTTATGCTGTGTGCGTTAGCACTCTGTCTTAATGGGATTGCCAGAAACACCTTTCAAACATGGCTCAATATGGGGCCAACCTTTAAACTGACTCCTCAGAACACTAACATATGTGGCACAGTTGGTGCCCTTGTGTTTCACACCTGCAGACAGTACTACTGTACAGATGGGAAGTTGCACTCAGGCTTAAGTTTTAAACTTGGTTATTTTTACAGTTTAGTATACAATTAAGGCCCAAGAAGATTGGGTGGATTCTTTCTCATGTTGTATAACTCTCTCAAAGATAATAGAGGGTTGCTTGGCCCTGTATGGAGCTGTGAACACTGACCCAAGTTGGACAAGCATTCCTCACATACCCGTCACCCCTCAGGCAAACACATTAGAATCGAGCTCCTTTTATTTATTTATTTTTTTTCTGCATGTCAGCTCTTCTGGGTCAGTGAAGTCCAGCATTCTGCGCATTACACTTTGGTTCAAACAAATGTACAACTGTATCCGCTCCCTCTAGTTGTCAAAGCGGTCAAACGAGACTGAGCCACTTGGCTTTACCATGTACCACCCAAAGCCAAGGAGAGGTGACGCTTACTTTCACACCCACAGCATGAAGGCGACAACTCGGTTCCTCCCCAGCGAGCATTTATTAATTTCCAGCAGCGCTACTGTATGTTACTGTGTTCAAGATCCACCTGTAATGTTATAGGCCAAGGACATAAGATGTAAATAAATTACTGTAGACTTAATCTACACGATAACATCATACAGACAAAAAATATTTGAATAAAACACTTTTAAAGGGGTATATTATATTAAAGAAAATACTATATTTGCCATGTTGGACTCCAGGATTGGGGTCAGTTTACCTTCAATTCAGCTAATTTGTGAAATCTTTCAAATCAGGAAACTTTTCTTTTAAAAAGATTCATAGTGTATATTATGTATATACTATACATTGTAATATGTGTGTATTATCTTTATTGCTTAATTGAGTTTAAATGTATTACAAGTAAGCCTTGCATGGTAGTATCACTTTTCTTTTTGAAGCGACTGACCCCAAACTTTGCCACCCTTCAGACACCTTTCTCAGCCATTGCCCTTTCCCTTTCCTTCTGTCCAGACACTGTCCGCACCATCCAACAGTCCAGTCAGCCTGTGTGGCTCGTAACCAGCAGTGGCAGGTCAGGAAACACGCTGCTTCCTC
Source organism: Maccullochella peelii (assembly GCA_002120245.1). NCBI lineage: Eukaryota > Metazoa > Chordata > Actinopteri > Centrarchiformes > Percichthyidae > Maccullochella > Maccullochella peelii. Next base: position 102,184 of record LKNJ01000488.1, on the reverse strand, counting down.
TGGCTCTCTACTGGTTGGTTGAAGTGTAAAGTGCCGTGTGGCCTGTGTGTTGTGGGTATGTCTCTGTCTCTCGGGCTATAGCTGTGGTCACACCAGCATTTCATCCACCTCCTTCATGCACCCGATCAGTTCTTTTGATGGCTATGTGCTCCTGCCACAAAACCTCCTGTGTGCAAACGCATCCCAGATCTTGGGCACAGTCCGGAGGAGTTGGCGGCGCGGTCCAAGGAAATGGATAGATCTCCACAAACCTCTTTTGGGCTTGTAGTTGTCATTAAATTAACTGCTTTCATATCAGGAATGTACTGAGGGAATGGTAGTCATGACTTGTGGCTATGAGCAGCTTTTGTTCAGAGAATGGGAAGGCCTTGTGATAGTCTTGGGTACTTTTTAATGGTCTTATAAGACCATTAAAGAGAGTGAGAGACAAGGAGAAGGATGTATTAAAGAAGGAAAGAAATAGAATACACTTTAAAAAACTCTGTTCTGCTTTTACCCTCATCGTAGAGGTAGAAACCAAGAGGCCCTGCGGCTGTGACGGCCATAAAGGCATATGGATTGCTTTCCTTTGTCTTCAGCTAATGGTTGTGCCGATGACATGGAAATGGCATGCAGTGAAGCATTTGGAGCTAAAGTAGTGTGCAATTACAGTTAATATGTGGTATGATTTACAGTCGTTAAAACTATGCTTTAGAAAAATAAAAGCTGTGTTTAATTCCATACTGATGTTAGAGTTGTGCAAATTAGTTTGCAGAAGAGTGTAAATGCAGTGAAAAGCCATGTGTAACATGTTTATCTTCCCAGTGAAAAGGCATTTCAATTTCTGTTTGTCTTTCACCCACAGTATACTTTGCTATCTCAGGGAAACTTAAATCTTTTAGTACCTTAAGGAGACAGCCACATCTCTCAGGCCTGCTTCCATTTCAGTCCAAACAGATATATTTGAAGAAAAAGCTATAGGGGCTTGGAACACATTATGATAAAGAACAGTAACTGAATGATTTAAGAGGAAACAGAATGTGTGCCAGTTTTTCAGTTTTGCTTTTTCAGTAAACAGAGTGAAGTTCCTTCTGAGACAAGTGAGCGGTGTACAATTGTATCCTGTCTGTGAATGCATTACTGTGGTTTCATGTCAACATACTAAGGACTATTTCAGATTTATTTTCAGTGGGATGAGAAGTTGTGATGAAGAGATGATGAGATGATTTGTGCCCCAAAACTGACCCACATGTTCTTCTTTTCTAGGTACCATCCCAGATTTTGCAGAAGAAGAGTTCACAAACTCACTAAACACTTCCTCTTTGTCTCATCAGACTCACTGATAGCGACTTACTTGTCTTTTCGTTATCTGGCATTCAATTTCCAAACATGCATTGCAGGGCTGTGGCTGAAAAATGCTGATTTCCGAGATTATTTAAACGCACTCGACTGCCATTGTACAGTAGTGTATATGTATTACGTGTTGTCTCTAGGTTGCAGGGGGACAGTCTATCAGACACCAGATCTGAAGAGGAGCACAGGCCTCACATATCTGAACAAGCTGTACCGGACATCTCATGTACGTTGCACAACACAGCTCAAATTCATTGTGTGTGTGTGTGTGTGTGTGTGTGTATATACACATACATATATTTTTGTTTTTTTTACATTCTTGTTGTCTCACACTTGGCTCTGTCCTTCTTTTTTTCCTATTTGTGTGCGTTGTTGTCTGGAACAGCTCCATTGCCCGGGGTGGACACAGTGGCGGGACGGTTGCAGGAATGCGAGGCCTTGTCTCAAGTGTCAGCCTCTGTAAGTGTCCTCCCTATATCCATCACCAAACAATTAAGATCACTTTACAGCCATCAATTACCATGTCGCTCTCTCCTCCTATTGTCCGATAGTGAGCCAAAACCACCTCAAGCCTCTTGTTAATAGGACAAGACCCAAGCAAAACTGATCCATCTTTATGTGGGCATTTCAGCTTACACAACAGCTGCTGCACAAGTGATACCCCAATTAGAAATCTCCCTATATCACTTTGCTTGTCTCTCAGGGCACTTGTGTGCAATCTGAAAGGTATAAATGAAAAGAATATCTTGTGGCACAACAACAATTGAGGCTGATTTAGAAGTTTCATACAATAGACCTAAATATTTATGGGTTATAGGAGCACACTGCGTTTTGTTCAAAAGAAGCATTGCGTGATAACCGCACATGCTTCGAGGGAAGAAATCTATAGAGGCCTAATGTGGTACACACCAGACTCAGACACAGGCAGACACTCACATGCTGTGAATAAAGCGGTCAGCTAAGACGCCGGTACCTTTTGTATAATTACCCCCCAAAAAAGCCAATACCTTTTTTATAATTGCCCAATCTAAGTGTTAGACAAGGCTTTTTACGGTGTTTTTTAAAGAAAGGGGTTTGGAGCCAAGGCATTGCTCCGTGTGTGGAGCAGATGCAGAAAGGTTCCAGACTAACTGGGAGCAGACTTTTAGAGACTGAAGGCCCCGTCGAATCAAAGCCTGTAGTCGGAAGTCTGACGGATTAGGCCAAATACACTAGCCACTATCCAGAAATTGGAGAAACTGTGCACCTTAGAACATCAAACTGCCATTCTTATACTCATTTTCTCAAAAATTTAAGTGAAAAGCTAAGGCTTGACCAGATGATAGACGCCGGTGTCTATTTTATTACCGCATAACGTCTAACTCAGATTTAAGCAGATTAATTTAGCTTCCAGCTAAATCTGATGTCCTCCTCACCACTGACCTTCACATCCACATTGAGCCTTTATTTTGCAGCTACTTAAACCTGGGGACTGAACACTCCATCGCTCCCCTCACACCACATCTCCATAGGTTAAGCCCTGTCTGGCACACTTAAGAACAAGGTACTAATGTGTCCCATATGGAAACCGCAAGTGCAAACGTCTCCTGTCATCTACTCTAGCTAATGTGGTTGTCTTGTGTTTAATTGCTTATGTTTGGCTGTCTTTGAAAGGCAAATGCAATTTGTAATAGCTTGTTGGTTTAACTGGTCCTCCAGGGGCTTGTGGGCCACAATCACTAAACAGTATGGAAATAAAATGTAATGCTTTTATGAGCTTATTTGGAAAAAACACAATGGTTGAAGTCATACAGTATGATAAATAACTCCGTCTCTGTAGCCGACAGTGTTTCCTTTCTTTAAATTAACTTGTATCTCCTGCTACAGTAGTGGCTTACGTACATATATTTTTGAGTGTTCTGCATTGGTAGAAAAGTGTCCAATTGTTTCTTCACTTGTTGCACTGGCTATTAGTGTTAAAGAAGGATGCATGCAACTTTGTCTAGGTTTGAAATTTCAATGTCGTATTTAATTATTAGCAGATTTTATCATGCTTGGCTGTCGTTAAATGCAGTATGCCTTGCATTGTACATTGCCCTGGTCTGGGCAGTAAAAGGTTGGTGATGCTGGAAAGTAAACACTGTTAATGGTTATCATTATTAGTCCGACAGGCCCCCTGCCTCTGCCAGCTCCTTTAGGTGATAATTGCCTCATAAAGACAAATACTTTCCTGAAGCAATCGCCAGAGCAAATTCCCAGAAGAAATTCTTCTATAGTTTCCTTTGTAAGTGTTAAGTGATATGTTTTAATCAAATTTAGTGCTAGAGTTGTATGGGTGTTACGATCATAAAATCTGCCAGGGGAAACTGTTAATTTGTATGTTAGAAATAAGATAATTAGTGTGATGCAATGCCATGTGTATGATGCAAGGCAGGGCCGTTGTGATGGATTATTTTTGTTTCCAGGGGAATTTTGGCAGAATTTCAGCCGATACACTGTATGGCTTTTTATATTTGGCACCAGTCTGCTCTCCACACCTCCACAATCATGCATGCATGGTTATCCTCTAAACAAATCTCTGTGATTTTAGAGCATAGCTCTAGTGCAGTTTTATTCCCCCGAAGGTTCGTTTAGAATTTCCAGATTTTCCATATTAGTGTTTTTTCTTAATGTGTCATCTGTATGTTATATGCCCCAAGTTATTGTTAGAATGCAACAAGTGAACATCAAATATTTTACTTATAAATTATACAACAACAAGGATAAGCCCATATCATGAATATGAAAAACAAAACATTTGGCACAACACTTAATATTCTCTGTTGGTCATTCTTTAATGACGGAGGGACAGACAGTCATACAACCTGTCTTTGTAATGCTTGAATAAAACAGTGTTGTTGTCAGTATCTTGTTTGCTTTTGGCAGTGCTAACTCAGTGGTTGGGCTGGTGAGCCTGTGAGTCCCGTATACAGTCCATAAAATCCATTAGGTGATTCTGCTGTGAGCCAAAACAACAGGAACTCATTAAAAGTCCCCCATGACTATGCAAGCTATTGTTGAAGGGGCTACAACAGCAAAATCAGTTATTTAGGAAACATGCCAAACAATTTTGACTGGAAAGATGGACAATGGAATTTGTAAGTTGATTTTTGCTTTTGCACTTCTGTTAATCAGCTGCCTTGATCCCAGAGTCCAGGAATATATACATGTCTGCTTGTCTGTTGTATGCTGCCTTACAAAAACGTTTGTTGGTTGGTTAGAATAAAAATAACCCAGTGCTACAATACTAAATGTTCTCTATCGCTCATATGTGCAGATCAAATCTGTATGCCGACAAGCTCCCATCTGCCAGGATGCTCTCTTCTCAACTCAGTATCAGCTCATCCTTCACTTGATTTGATGAAAGCAGTACTTGCTGGGATGCCATTGGTCTTTGTACCTGATTTCCACGTGTTGGATGGTTTTGAGATTTACATGGAGTGTAAACTGAGTTCATGAGATATAGTTTGGCTTTGCAAAGCTGAAGTGGCAGTCATACAAAATTCAAAAGTCTCATTCTGTTTCAATCTTCCTCTTTGCTAGAGGAGATGATTTAGTATTAGATGAGTCATGCTACCAAAACGAAAAGCTTACACTTTTAAGAGGCAAAAGCTGTTGGTAAGATGGCTGCTGCAACGGAATAGGGACTGAAAACTTTGTTTTAGAAGAACTACGTTTAATGCAGTACATGATGTAGAAACACTCCTAGTATTAAATCTTATCACCCAAAGGATCAAGTAGCCCCAATTTGTCAATTTGAAGCCTAAAAAGTTCTGAAATGAATGCTGCTCACCTGTGTGTCTGTGTGTTGTTGTATACATGCTTCTGTGGGTTTGTGTGTCTGTGTGTTGTTGTATACATGCTTCTGTGGGTTTGTGTGTCTGTGTGTGTATTAGTCCCTATGCTACTCTGCCTGACCACAATAAGAAAGTCCATCAATTGTGCTTTGCAAAGCCAGCAGTAGGCTTAAACCTCCAACCAGGCCCAACCACGTCTGAGATCTGTGCCTGCATGCACACATCCCGAGCAGTTCTTGTTGTGTGGAGGGCAATGTTGGACCAAACCCCAGATTGTGGTGATTATTACTGCTGACCACACACGTATAGCTGCACACATGCATGCTATAAAATATTTAGCTCTAGACTTCCATCCTCTCTCTTTCTGTCTTGTTTGCTCTCAACATGGAATCAATTTGGCAAGAACCGAGACCCTTGTTTGTTAGTCGGGCAGAAGCATCACTAGAGGGTTTTTCCCCTGTTCTCTTTTGGGTCTTTTAGTTTTGTCATACTGGGAGGGAGATTATACAACTTGGGTTTTGCGCCACTGACATTAATATACTCATAAGTCATTGCAAAATCATAGCCGCTCTTTATGTTGGAGATAGAAAGGCATTCCTTCTCATCTCTTTGTCTGTGCAGATTAAAGCATCCAATCTAAGCATCCAAACAAAGGGGGGAAAAAAAAGTTTGACTCATTTGTGCTCATGTCATACATACATTGTCGCTGATAACAACAGCTGCTTTAAACTATGGGGAAAGGAAATCACATTTCATCACTTCATTGTGCCTCTTTAGTGTGTAATCAAGTCCATTTTCTGTTTTGTTTTTTGTCCCCCCCCCCATGTACTGTTGCTGTTGCTGTTTTGTACATGACTTTTTTTAACTTGTTGACGTCTTCCAAGTGACTTTGTAAATATGTATGCCTTCACCAAACTTGATGAAACAACCGTCATATTTTGATTGTAACGTCTGTTTATTTATTGATGTTATCTAGGGAGGTGAATTGCTTGCAGACTCAGTATATCCTGTTTGTTCGCCCAGCCATGGGACTGTACAGTACCACCGGCTTTAGCCTCCAGTCTGCAGTCTGCATTATAATGGTCCTGATTACAGCACAGTCTTTCCTTAAGTGGACAGATGAGCTTGAGGGCAGGAGCAATGCAAATGTTAAACTGTGGACATTGCTGATAAGAGTAAATCTCCATATCGACTTGTCTTATGAAGCAAGACTGGGCTTTCTAAAGGCACCAAGATAACGTTTTTGCCCAGTTTACTTTTAATATAACCAACCTTGACTTGGATTTTCAAAAGAATGATGGCTGTAATGCCTTATAATGTAATAACTTAAAGTATAATAAAGCGTATGAGAATGCATTTGGAAAACTTCAACTAGGAATCTGTTGGTGGCCTTGTTTGCCAGAGCTGAGAAGACCCAGAGAGAGGGAGAAGGACACGATGATGTCATGCTGTTGGATTTAGGGGGATACCACCAAAGAGAAAGAAATAAAGTTGGAGAGGGGATTCAGTTGTAATGTTTTACCCTCCTCGCTGCTTTATGAGAGCTGTAATTAAGGATTGGCTTGTGGTGTCGTGGTTCTGCTGCCACAGAACGCCTCATGTATCTGACAGACACAAAGATCAATGCCATGGACCCTGGGAATCATGTTCTGTCATTTATCTGAGGACAGCAGCTTCACTTGTTTTTCATCCTGCCTCTTCTTGGGAGTTTTGAGTCCACTTTGAATCCTGAAAACCAGAAAATGAGTAGCCTGTTATATCCCATGTTTGTCTTTAAATGTTGTTGGAAGACTGCACTGTGTGTATACAATATCACCAGATCTCCCAGAGCCTTACTCTGTGTCAGCGCTGTGTCAACTCTGTCTCTCATTAAGTGCTTAACACATCAAATGATGTAAGTGCTGGCATCAGAGGTTTCATAACTTATGTAATGTAAACCAAACTTACAGGAGGTAGAATTACAGCTGACAGATTTTATTTCTCACCTGTGCTTGAAGCTTGAAGCCTGGTCCACTGACTGTCCCATCAAAGGAATAAATCGGAGGATTAGGCTTGCTGCCATTACAGGACTTGGCAACCTGAGTCTGTCTAACAGGTCCTTTTCCAAATCATACACTTGGCCAGGAAAAGGTAGGAACAAAACAGGCCAAAATCAGCCCCTATAAGTGATCCAATCTGCGTTTTTAGAATTTATTTTCTTATTATATTTGGAATATGATCATCTTTATTTTTGAATAATACCAGTATTGTGTGCTATTGAACTATCCAAAATGGCTGATTTATTGTTCCTTAACTGCTGGTGCAAGATTTGCTGCTGTCAGGCTCTTTGCCAACAGACTAGTGTACATAGAAGCTCCTTGATTTACTGATTTACTACAAAAATGTCCTGAACCGCCACTGACAGTCTAGCGTCCCGCATTCACTAAACAGAGTGCACTGCATGCTCTACGCTTTCATCTGCACTTGCTGTGGTTTCTCGTGTTTTTCTAAAGCCTATAAAATAATAATTGCCCCTTTTTTCCAGCAGATATGGCTCAGATATTTCCAGCAATAGCTGAAAATTATATAAAGAGTTAATTGAAGGGTCTTTCGTCTAATGTGACTTTCTCTCTTCTCTGTTCCCCTCTCTAACTAGCGTCAGGCTGTCTGGGAGGCTGATCTGAAGGCTGTGAGAGGTGGGAGCTCTGTCGGGCAGACGGGCCTGCTACTGGGTGACTCCCTCTTTTCTAAAGAGCTGGAGAATATGGGCAAACAGCTTGCTGGTAGGCAGTTCTGTGGTGTGCATGTATGTGTGCTGTGCCTTTGTGCAATATATGTGTGTATTTATTAGTAGCTTTAGTTATGAATAGTATGGGTAAGTCGGATCAAATACTTTCTTTGAATGCAAAACATAGTCTACACTGTGCAAACATTTACACACACACACACACACACACACACTTTGAACTACTATGGCTTATGAAATAGAAATGGGTTTAGAGAGCACTTATGAGGAGTGGGAGGAGGAGAGTCCAGCTAAAGGATCCACTGCTTTTGGCGAAAGGATTTTTTTGGTTAATTAAAAACTGATCTTCCTGCTAAAATGCGTCAAGACTAAATAGAAAAACTAATTAATATAATTTCCACATGCCAGGAATTCATCTCAGCTTGAGCTTTGACAGGTTCAATCAATAACTCTAGCTCCGCTGAGTCACTTTGAAGTAATCACAACTTAACTGTGCTTGATACTGATTTTGTCTGACAAAATGGAATTTGTGTGAAATCCTTTATTCCTGATGTAGCTGAAGGCTCATCTTTGATATATGTGACGTCTGGGTGACTCAGAGACTGCTTTTGTTGTCATGATGAGAAAGTGCGTATCCACTCATGAATCAGATGAAAGCCTGGAGTGGAGGCCAGAATGAATGTCGCCATTTACCATCATGTGTCACCCACTTGTTTGTTTATGCATTTCCTCCCACTCTGTTTGACAGCGTCGCTGTGTGTAAAGACCTCATACGCGCCTTCACATACCAGACTTATATGAAGCATACTGGTCCTACTTGGTGAACCTATTTCTGTCAGTGGTCCCAGCTGCTCCGATCTTCTCGGCTCATCTGCACATTGGCACTGCACACACCGGTTCCCTCAGCGCCCACAGATCAAAACAGCACGCTGGTGTTTAGGAGGCACTATAGAGGACTATTTGTGTTAACAACACACTCAGTTCTGCCCCAGAGGTCCTCAGATGGCATTGATTTCTAGTTGTTTTACGCTGAGTTACTGAATATTCAGGCCAAGGGCTCCCACCAGGCAATTCAGTAAAGCTGTTCAACAAGCTAATTCAACTCTTTCAAGCCTTTATTAGCTGCTAATACTTTCCACATTTGGAGCCAGAGCCTCACTTTTCATCTTATATTGTTACCCCAATTATGTGGTTGTGAAATCACCACTAGTCTGCCTTTTGTGATAAAATGGATCAACAGTTTTTTGATAATATAAAAATAAATCACTGCTCCTTAAATTTGTTATTGAATAATTTTATTAAATACAGTTTAATTTGAATGCAGTTTCACCTAGGGATGGATGTTATTTTAAGACTTTCTATCATTGCTGATACGATACATTCGTTTTGGGAATATGAACATATTTTAATCCCTTTTTTCCATTTTACAAAAAAATGCCAAACTGCTCAACTCTTCAGTGTTGAATGAAGACTCTTGCTCAGATAAAGTCAGGAGTTTCCTGATCTAGAGCCTGAAATATGTGATCAAAGTATAAGTAAACAAGGCTAAGAATCTTGCCAAGCTTTCGATGCCAGTTTTTGATTTTTGACAGTTTTTAATACTTAATGCTGTACTCAGAAATTACTGCAGTTCAGCACCATATCAGGAATGTGTACTTCTGCCCATATTTGTACTTAATTTATCTATCCAGGGAAAATGTATTTTAATTTCTTTAGGCAGGAAGTATATTGTATTGGTGTAAGTCTGCTAATGAAATACAGACAAGTGATATGTCATTAGCGGTTTAGTTTATTTTCAGAGGAGGGACCTAATAAAGTTTGCATGAGTTCTGAATGGTTGCATAGCGTGCTGTGGCCCTGTACTCTTTCACCATGTGCAACTGCTACTTGATCAAAGACTTTAATAAATCAGATCTGTTTCTATTTCTTCTTGTCTCCTTCTCTCTGTCTTTCTCTGTCTCATTGTCTTCCTGTCTTTCTTTTTCCAGTTATTACTGGAAGATTGGATCAAAACTTATCAAAGGTTCATACCATATGGATTTTGATGCTACCTCTTTGATCTCTAGGAGCCATCATTTTATATCAGTGTCTGTGAGATGGCTCATAGTATTTCTGTGTTAAACACAGTCAACTGCACTGAATTTCAAAAATAAAGCTGCCTGTGATAGGCTACTCGTTAATGCCAGTAAGTCGGGGGAAGCAACTGGTTTACAATAAAATCATGAGTGGAGCAACCATTTATGGAAGGGAGAAAGATTTTCACAACAAAAACATGTGGTGTTTATCATTACATTGGTAAATAACCTGAGATGAAAATATCAACGCTATGGGAACAGATTACTAATGAACATATCCTGTTTACGATATAATGATAACATCAATCGTGGTGGGCTTGGTGGTTAAGAACTTTAACTGGGAAATCATCATATGTGGAACTTCCGTTTACACCAATTTTTCTTCTGTATATAGTAATTACTTCACTGCCATCCAGCAGGTCTTATGGTCACCATCTAGCTGTTCATGCAGACTAATGTTGCATACTGCAGTCCTGCCGTTGCCACAAGCTGATGTCATGATATGCCCTGAACACCCCACAAAGTTGATTATCTTCCAACTTTCAGTCAGAGTGAGGCCAAGAAAGGCCAGGCTGTAACCTGTATCTTTACTTTTCCTTCTTATTATTTAGAGAAGTAACATGTGTAGAATGTACTAGGGTTAAAGCAACACAGACACAATGTCATGCAGTGCACCCTCTGCATTGTATCTCACTGTAAAGGTTGACCTCCACACAATCAGAGCTGATTAAGCACAGAAACAGCAATCTAATTATCCATGTCAGAGAATTAAATGTATTTGATCCCCGAAGGATTGTATACAAAACAGTCTGGAAAAGATTTCAAACCAACTAAGTAATGTCCCAAAGCTAAATTTAGAGCGTTGCAGACATTTTCAACTAAATGGATATTTGTCAGTGAATAGGAGCATATGCTTCACATTCTTGCATGGAAAAATGTTGTTTGTATAGGAGGAGAGCACTATTTGCTCAAAAACAAGGAAGTCGAGGTTTGTGAAATACTTGTCATGCTTCCTTTTTGTTATTTATTTAACATCACACATATACAGTTGTCCAGAAATACTCGCTGCTGATGAGTCATTCCTGAAATGATCCCTCTCAAATGATAACTCCCAGACTGGTTTGTTGAATCTCAATTGCCAAGATCTTGAACAAAAAGCATAAAACATGGAAAAAATGACACAGATGTTGATCGCAGAAGTTGGCAGTGTCATTTCTTTCACAAACAGAAATGTTTTTGAGACTACCAGTGAGCCAAACAAATTGTGTTTTTGTCAGGAACAGGAACTTTGTTTTTTATGTTTTTATTTTTTTACCAGGCTGTGCTTACTGTATATCAGCTTGGAACCTTTTCTGACAGAGGAAGCTGGATTCACCACAATTTACAGGGTCTATAAATATTGTCATCATTGCTCAGAAGAAGGATTGAACCATGCAGTCTCACCCACTTTACTGCTCAGTAAAGTTTGTGAATCATCAGTCTTGTAGGACATATACTAACCTCATAGCACAGCCACTGAATATGTAATAAAAATAAGCCTGCCTTTATTTTGGAAAAATGCACCAGAGTTATCTGGGCATTGTTGTTGTGTTACAGTCGTTGTATACGTATTTAAACAGTCTAAACATTCTCATTTAAATGTGTGGGGGGAAAATAGGATTTAAATGCGGAAAGTATGCCAACTCGCTCCCTCAGTTACTCTATCTGTTGACTCTTTTGTTTTAAGTATATAATCTGGATGCTGACTTGGATTATTTCCCCTTTTTTCCCTCCAGAGGTTGAGAAGGACCTGGCCAAGCTGGCAGAAGTAGGGAAGATGACCACTCGGAGCACCAATAGTCCGCACAGCAGTCTGCTCCACACCCCTATGCGCCACAGAACACTACCCGACACACTTCCTCTCCCCAGCCTGGTCTCTAGACCCCAGTCTCCAGCTGGCAGCTTCTCAGGCAAGCCCTGCGGTGTGGGCCTCCCTTTGCTGAGCCCCAAGCCCACCTCCCTGGTCATGGGTCGGACTCAATCTCCCAGCAACCCTGGGAGCAGGACTCAAACCCCCAGAACACCCAGCAGGCCCCTGACCCCAAATAGTTTACTGACACGCTCCACCTTTAACACTGGATCTCATAAAGAGGTGACCTTCAGGAGGTCGCGGAGCCGCCCAGTGACACCCACATGTCAGCCCACACACCCCCGACCGCTGCTCACCCCTCCTGGACTAAGCACTACAGACAGCCTTGGTGCCAGCCTACGGGCATATCTGTCTGAGGTAAGGCCTGAAACTGAGAGATATACCTTTTATCATCAAAAACAGCTGTGTTGCTCAATGTTCAGAGGTCATATAAGCAATAATACATGACAAGGTGTCCTAATATAGGAAAATAATCAATGAGGAGGAGGCAAAGTTGAATTGTGGCAACATTGCCTTTACAAAATCAAGTATTTCCGATACAGAGACCACTAGGAGAGCCTTAACACACTTATACCAAAGAAACTCAAAAAAAAGACAATAAATCTTCATTTAAAAAAAATTGGTTAATTGACACAGAATCTTCCATGGTGTGACATCAAATTTTACATATTACATTTTAGCTAGTCCTCACATGTAAGATGTATCTATAGATCAAGTACACACAGTGTGTAAAACACAGTCAGATTGTCATAAATTTTGGGTCATGGACTTGAAAATGACTCCAACTTCATTGTAATGTTTTAGTATGGTGAGAGTGAACTTGTGTGCTGAGTGTCAAATAGGCTCAGTGCCCAAGTAAAGCTGGCTGTAGAATATGAGAGCCTTTACACAGAAAGATTATGACTGAGAGCACCAGAACACACAATATCACACATGTGCATACCCTCACAAAAACTCACACACGCTTCGTGTGGGGTTTAGTGGAGAGTCATGGAGGTCCATACAGTAGTATGTCATTTAATTGTGGAAAAATTAGTCTGGCATAAAAGGAGAACTTTCAATGGGATTTCTTTCTTATATTCCTTTCATGATTTACTTAACAGCAGCGCTGTTAAATATGAGACCTATTTGAAGGCTTTATTAATAGTGGGCAGGAATTTTGTAGTCGCTCTGTGTACTCTTTGACAGTTATGCTAGTTGACACCGAGTGAGATTATCCAAAACACTAGTGCACCCAGTCTGCTTTTATTGAGGCCACCTGGTCCCATGTAGAAGGACTAAAGCCCCAAAAGGAGGCCTGTTTAGATACTGGATAGACAGCAATGAAAAGATGTATATGCTTGTTTTTTTTGTCCTTCTTGACTACTAATTTCTTGTTTACTCGTGTAGTCATTTAAAGGATTGGGCCTCCATCATTTTAGCACTGAAAAATAAGAAGACATAAAAGGCTTTTGCAGGTAGCATGGGGCAGTTTATCTAAGTTTTGCCCTGATGACATTCAGTATATGAGATGATTTTAAAAAGTACCGCTATTTCTAACGTGTGTCAGTTTTGACATCTTTGGTTGAAAGTTCAATTAGGAATTTTGTATATTTCAGTTTTTTTACCTGTTGCTCCTTTTCATGGGGTCATTGTCATTTTTCATGTAATACCATCAGCACCTTAAATAGGACAAAGAAAACATGTATCTGTTTGAATGTGAAGACATTTTGAAATAGTTTAGATTTGATGCTTGAAATCTAATCTGATTTGAAATCTGCTCAATGAGCTCTTACAGCTTGAATACATCAATTGACTACATATTTCTTTACCTATGTTTTCCTTTCATTCGCTCTAAGACCCTGGATAAGACATGTACAGTATATGCAGAGAGACGAACAGATAGATAAATTCTTATATTATCGCCACAGAGTATGAATTAACAAGTCTTCCATCATTTCTGTTCTGTTTTTCCATATCAGGATGAGTTTTACCAGCAGTTACAGGCCATCCGACAGCCTTGGCATATTCCCAGTGACACAGACAGTGACATCCTGGAGCCTCCTGAACAGGATAAAAGTGAGTACCTACCTTGCTCTTCCTCCCTTCTGTCTTTTGTTTGAAATACATGAGGCTCATTTCATTACAGTAATGTCACTTCACCACAGTGAGTAACTAATGCATGGCTATAGATCTATTAAAATGTTTATTTATAGATGTATTTATAGATCTATTAAAAAGAGATTAATGTGCAAGTATTCCTTGTAAAATTTTGAGATGAAGCACAAGGGCTGACGCATGAAAATTTCCACATCTCACACTTGGGTGAAATCCTGGGGGGTTTCATTTGAGGGAAACGTTGTCATGTAAAATTTTCTTTCCTGGCAATCGTGTAAGAGATATATTGTATCTCTATCAGGATCCAGTCGATAGACATGAACGGTTCTTGCTTTAAAGTCGTAAATCCAGTCATAGTAGTGGTCTGGCTGGGATACAGTACAGCATATTACGCTGGCTTTGAACATGACAGAATTAGATCAGACCTCCTTGAATGTTCTGGTACATAAATCACATGAATGTATGTGGCAATATGGTCCGATTGTCAGAGGCTTGTAGTTCTCAATTCACTCAGGTCCTCTAACAAAACTGTCAAATTTATGCTCTCTTAACATTGGTGAACATATGGTGAAACTTCTCTGATCCTCTGAGATGTTTGTATGAATTTATATTGTAGCTGGACTAAATGAAAACTAACTTCTGTAAACATTACATGGCAGAAGGCCTGCTGTGTGGGGTATGAAGTTGTTGTACAGAACAAACAGCGCACTGACAATTTAGCTATTCTTAGTCTTACCAGTAGAGGGAATTAAAGTATAACATTTTGTCCTGATGGCGGCACTAAAAGAAAAACCATAGGCTCATTAAAATCTATAGGTTTTTTTTCTCCGTGGGATGTGCTAAGCAAATTTCATGGCAAGATTATAATTAATAGATTATTATGAGATATGGTCTGCAAAGTGGATATTTTTGCCTAGGGATCGTGAAAGCGAGAAGCTCGGAAGTGGAAAGTGGAGTCCAGAATGCTAAAGGTTCATCCTCTGGGGAACCTAAATGTTGTCAGTGCACATAATGGCAATCTTCCCAAACTGTACAAGCGGTATTAGAAATAGAAATTTTGGCTATATAAGCATATAAGGTCACAAAGACACCAAAAACATAACGACTAATCCTCTTGGGACAATAAAAGTCCAAACTTAATTCTATGGAAATCTAGCCATTAGTCTTTGAGGTACCTTTTGGACCACAGTGTTTGCCAAGAAGAAAATTCTGACGTGGTAATCTGACTTGTAGTTGTCAAGATATCTTTCTCTGGACCAACAGGTTGGATGGATCCATTGCTATGTTTAACTCTGAAGTTAATCTATGATTGAGTCCAAAAATTATATATGCCCTGAATTCAGAAATGTTCTCAAATTTAATTTGTACTGTTTTCTCAGTAAATAAAGCATCAGCACCAGCTACTCAAACTGAAAATCAAGGGCATGGGGCTCAAAAAGACTGCTTTCATTGACGTTATGGTGCAAGAATTCCAGTCAAACAAAAGATCAACCAGGCAAATGGGTGTCACATGGAAATATAACCCTTCTGACAAGTTCCTCTAGAGGATTGTTGTTTTGCCAAATGTGCATCTTGCAAAATAAATGGATACATTTTCCTAATAGCCCCTGGGGGCCTGCTCTAAGCCTTGGCAATGGTAATGGCATGTTGAGAAAGGATAGGAGCCGCACATTGAATTAGAAGTGGCTCAGACACAAGGAGAGAGAGACTGACAGAGAAAAAGAGACCCAACAGCCACAAGACGTGACAAAGCACTTTCTGGCGTGAGAGAGGGTTTGCTGAAATCTGATTTGTATGTCTGTGTGTGTGTGTGTGTGCGTGTGTGTGTGTGTGTGTGTAAGTGTGTGTATTAAGCGTGTGAGCGATTGTATTAGTCATGGTAAGACATTCAAATTGTTTTCAGAAAGCATTTTTACCCCCTTAATCTAATTTTTCAGTCTTTTCAGGGGGTTTTTTGACCTAGGAAATAATACAGGTAAAGTTGAATTACATACTGGCAACTGAACACTCAATTTGTACCACTACTAAGATTTTAAAAAGATTATAATCTATAAGATTTAAAAAAGATTATAATCTATAAACAGAGGAACAGAGTAAAACTCTAACACTTGGACATTTTCCAAATTACTCAAAATCCAAATCAAATCAAAACAAATCAAAATTACTCCATTTCTTCTGGCAAGAAGAAAGGCAAGGCACCATAAACTGGTTTGCTCTGGGTGTTTGAGTCTGTCCATGTACCTGTATGTGCATGTGTGTCCATGTATATGGGTCTCACTTCATTAGCGCAGTGATACCCTCTTCCCAGTATCACAGCAGATGTGTCTGAGCTGGCGCCAAGTATATGGTGAGAGCTAAATAATGGGGGAAAAAAATCCATAGCTATTTCCTGTTATTCTATAAACTTCCACAATGAGACAACCACACATACCACAATCGAGATGAAAGAAGTCTGTCCTTTTTCTCACTCCTAACCCCTCTGTTCCTAATGGCTGTGGCTATCCAATTCAGCGCATTAATGAATTCAACATAGACATGTACAGTGGAAGTAAATCCGTATGTTACATTATACACCTGTCATGATTGCTCATAGGATTACAATATTTACAGTGTTTAAAGACAGTTTCTGTTATTAATCTACCGATAATCACAATCACTAATTGCAGAAGCATAAGTGATGTTGCACCTGGTGGACATGTTGATCATTTGAGCATGTACACCAATCACAGTCCTTAAAAAAACTATTAAAGTGATGTTTTGGATTAGCTTTAGTTACATATGATGAAAATCAAACTGTGTACAACTGACTTAGTAGAGTCATTTTACTGTTAGGCTTATTTGCTTTCTTGCTGAGAGTTATAAGATCAATACCACTCTCATACAGTCTGTTAAACATGAAGCTACAGTTAGTTTAGCCTAGCATAAAGACTGGAAACGGGGCAAAACAGCTAGCCGTACTCTTTCCAAAGCCTAAAAGGTGCTGGTAGGCTAACCGTTTCACCCGATTCCAGTCTCTGTAGTAAGCCAAGCTAACTGGCTGCTGGCCGTAGCTTCATAATTAATGGAAACATGCAGTATGAGCGTTGCATCACTCTTCTCATATAACTCTTAGCAAATCACAGCACAGCACTCTAAGCGTGTCATCATGCCGCCCTACATGACACATTTTCTGTCTTCATTTTTTCACAGGTGGTGCACGAGATGCCAATAAGAGATCTGTCTTTTCAGGTGAGAATCTGAACAGATTGGGTTTTACGCTGTAAAGCCTCTGAGAGACGGACTCGCCCCAGAAGGTGCTGTATCATTTGGGTCACCAGAAACCAATTTTAGTTTAGTTTAGACAGCCTCAATGTCTGTCAATGACCTCATTTGTAGAGCCACAACGTGTTACCCAAATAACTACCAATGGGTGACTTACTGTAGAAGCCTCCGCCTTCATTTATGGTCCATTCAATTACAGTTACAGGCTAAATGGAGGGCACAGTGGCTCTGATATGTGATTGGTGGAGGCTGGCCATGTGTGGAGACAGGAACGCTGTTGCCCAGTTCCATTAAGTCACTTGGGTTCTGAGTTTACACGCAGCAGACAGCGTCAACTCTCAGCGTCAACATTTGGGAGAAGGAGAAAGTCTGTCTGGTTTGAGGTTGTCTGCGGTTCTCCTTCTTGTGGCACTGGAGGTGCCCACAGTTCCCAGTGTCAGTGTGCCAGTCTGGAGGGAGATCTGAGAGCAGTCTGCTGCTGCTTGGCTATCAGAGAGGCCAGAGCATTACCACGGCAACCAAACTCAAAGCTCGCTGCTTAAGTCACCCCAATCGTTGCTCTACTAGAACTTATTGTGAAATATGGTCGTTGGAACCTACACTGGGCAGCACCAGGCCTCATTTTCCACCTCATGTTTGTCTATGACATGTTCAAATATTAAATGGCTGTTTCATAGTAATTGCCCCAGTTATTATTCTTATTAGCGGTTAAATGTGTCTTGATTTTGGTTTCTAGGAGACTGATGATGTTTTTGTCTTTCATTTTTCACAGGCCTATAGTGACGAGGACCAGAGACATTGATCCAATCAAACTATTATGCAAACCACGGGACATTTTGAATATGTGTACAGATACAATTATTTTTATAATTCATATTAATGAAAAAAAAGATTGTATACTTTTTTCACAGATATTTCATAAACAGTGTACTGTAACTGTATGATAAAATGTGAAAATATTACTTCAGAGTATGAAATCTGACATTTATTTTTGTTTGCTCTATAGCATGCTATTGAACTTCCATGTGGAGTCCAGAAACAGATGCATTTTGTTGTTGATGGACTCTTTTTCTAGGCCTAGTGCATATTCACATTGTGAGGGCAGCACACCCATGTTAAGAAAGCATTTATTGATATGCACTGTTAAAAATGTAGTGTTTTTCAAATAGCAAATACGCAAGTTGTGGAGGGAATACAAGGAATACTGTTATATGAATTAAAAATGATTTGGTGCACATGTCCTCATCATGTTTTTGACCCTAATGTATCTCACCTTATGTGCTTCCTTTTGTGTTTAGATCCTTATGAATTTTGACATGCAAAAGTGTTAAGAGTTAATTTTAAATAGTTATAACACAGTCTGTGTGTAATCCAGTCTTTCCGAGATACATGATCCATCTAACGTACTGTGGTGCTGACTGGGACGCAGAAATCTGTTTTGACCAATGACTACATTGCTCCTGTGTGTTTGCCTGGGCACGTGTTGTTTAAACTGTGGTTGTCTGAGTGTTACACAGGCGACGTCAGCTCTAGAGACACACACACACACACACACCATGGACACAGCCTCCAGCCTGACAGTCTGATCTCTCCATTGAAACCCTACTGAGTTTTGTGGTATGGTACACCCCGCAATGCCAAGTTTGCAGTCTGTCTCTCGGGATGTGGTCAACAAACTACTCGACTCTCCAATCTGATTTCACTGAGGGTGATTCCTGTAAAAGGATGTGTGAGAAGACTAATCACTTTAAACCCCATCCTGTAAAACATGGTATGTGGATTAATTCCCCATGCATTTCAGCACATCATGTGCTCAATGGAAAGGGATGTGGTTTTGAATAATCGAGTCACGGTGGTGCCTTGATATGATCTTTATATCACTATAAACAATATTTTCCTGTCAAAAGGGAAATTACAATTTTCCCATTTCATATTCCATTTTCACTTTGCTGGAGAGGAGTCAGGAGTGTGATCGCCATCTGTTCTTGTTCCACATATCAGCAGCGCGCTAACTCTGTTTACACTATCAATATTTTCTCTGAGTTCATATGTCTCCTCCAGTCTTTCATTTGTTATGTCAGCAAAATATCAGGGCATGAGGAGTACTGGAATAAGGCAAAACAGTTTGTGAGATGAAGCCTTAAATTACTGCCACAGATGTCACACAAAGACAGAACTCTGATGCTTTTCCCCCCTCTGTGTATCCGTGAATGTCTCAGTATGTCACAACTTATAAAGATGAAATGGTGGGACCATTACTCTTGCCTCTTCTCTCCACAACATGTATAGTATCATATTTCAGGTTATAGCCATATGACTTCTTAATGATTAGTCCAAAAATGATTGTTCATTTTTTGCTGCTCATATATAATAATTTATCTCAAACTACATATATCTTTATCAGTAACATATGCCATGTTGTTGACATATGCCAGTTGAGAATCAGAGAGATCACATTTCATAACATTAATACCATCTCTCTGGAGTATGAAACCTCCAATATCTTCTTAAAGTATGTTTACTGTGCAGGCTTTATACTGTACACCAGGCCCATTTCAAAGCAACTGCAAGGGCCACCCAGGAATAGCAGCAGACATCACTGTACTTACTGGGAGATCTGGACCACCATCAATGGTCAGCAGACTGACCCAGGTCTTAATTTACAACTGAACAGACTGGGATTTATCCTGACGTACAGCACAAATAAATCTATGGTGGAAGAGAGGTATGCTTTGAAGGCACATAAAGTCCGTATCATTCGCTGCTTGAAATGAAAAAAAACAACTTGTCCAGACTATTTTCTGTCCATACGATTCTTTTTTTTCATTATAATATTAAGAGAAAACAATCTGAATAAATTGCTAGTTCTCCAAGCTACACTACCACTACACAATGTATAATTATGGAGAAGCTCCGTATTGTACCCTTTTTCTGAGAACTTCTCTGCAGAACCCAATGGGGGGATGTTTGTGTGGCTGCTTTTCATAGTAATTTAAAACATAATCAACAATCTGGATTTTGTTTTCTGTGTTCATTGAAGTGAACAGCCTGTTCTCACATAGCTAATGAAATCAGCCCCCACTGTTCTTTAGCTTTCTTCAAGTCTGTCATCAACATGAAAGTTAAAGTGTTGCTCTGTGCTGTTATTTGAAGCCAAGGTAGAAGTAGCTCACTTTGTTTTACAAAATGTAGTGTAATAAACATTCATAGATAGATGCAGTAAAGCAAAAATAAACAGTGTAAGTCGGACCTGTGCCATTGTTTGCAGAACAGATCGTAAGTTCATATCTTGTTGTCAGCGCAGGCTTGTTTATGTTCACAGCCAGCACTGAACTGTTTTGCACCACTGGAACAATCGCTGTACTATTACTTCAATCTGAAGCATATCTTCTGTTAACCCCATAGCATTTGGGAAGTTGATGATTAATAAGAAACATCAAAGAAAAAGAACACAGATTTCAGCCCTATGTATAATGACTAAAATGACCATGTTGGACCACTAAAGTTGGGTTGACAGTGAGCATTACATGTCGGGGGATGTGCAGCCATTGCCCTGCACAATCAAAGGAATTGTTGTTGATTGCTAACAAAATAATCATTTACAATTTCCTAATCACTATGTGGTCAAATTGTTATTGAAACAAAGTGTGCCACAATGTGTGTATTAGAACAAATGGTTAAAATTGTGATATAGAACAAATTGCTAAAATTGTATGTATTTAAATAATATTTCTGAATATCTGAGCATGGTTAGTTTTACGGCTGTTTATTTTACAATGTATTGCATGAAGTCTTTCTGGGTCCCAGGCACAGGAGTCATACAACCTGCAATTTTGATTGCGGCCACTACACCAAATTCACAGCACAGCCCAGCACTGTTCTGATCTGTAGCAAAGTGGGCAAAATTGTGCATTTATGTACAGTTTTGCACTTTTGACTTTTCTATAATAAACCTGTATTTTTGTGCGTGTGTGTGTGTGTGTGTGTGTGTGTGTGTGTGTGTGTGTGTGTGTGTGTGTGTGTATACAGTCTAGGCCTTAAAAGTGCCCCAACTGTCAGTCATGTTGTATTATGCAAACCTATTAAAACTAATAGGATACCTGATATAACTCCTCCTCAGCCTCCTTTTGCTTCAATGTTCATGTGATCATCATTTTTACATTTGACTACTTTTAAGTCAGAGGAAAAAAAACAGAGGGAACAGGTTGTGTGATAAAACTTGCTACTGTTTTGAAGACATTTCCAGATTCGTCAAAGACTGCCCAGCTGGAATGAAAAATATTCCATGTGCTGCACAATAAAGAAGAAATTTAAGTTTATTTCTTCTACTTCTTCTTCTTCTTCTTCTTCTTCAAGTGATGACAGGCTCCCAGGAGTGACGGCGTATTGCTGCCCTTCACAGGTCGTTTCACTTAATATTAAATAGATCACTTCCAGCTGCTATCTTCATTTGTATGCACAAGATGGATTAACCCATAATATAGCCTACCTTTATCGCGCGGCACACGAGGTATTGTTGTTCCATCGGTAAGTGGTTTTCAAAGTTTGGCTTGCAATTTTATGTGATGAAAAACACGTAGCTAGCTCTGTAACTCAAATGTTCTCAGCAAAAAAGTCTCAAACATATACTGTTAACGTTTAACTATGATTACAGGAGGGGCGCTGCGACGTTCAAGTTCCAAGATACAGGGCATTTTGAAGGTAAGCTAGGTTAAGCTATGCTATGTTTTGGTGTTTGTTGTTTGGTTAGCTGTTTTCTCAACAAGAGACATTTTACCTTCACTCATATTGTAAACTGTTTGAAGAGCCTGGGCTTGGCCCGTGTTGCTGTTGCTGAGCAGCAAAAATCACCACAGGGACAGTGTTTAATTAGTTTACATAAATTTTGTAGCTGCATAATAGTTTCGTGAATCCATCCCTCTAACATGTATTGTGAATGTAAAATGAAAATCCAGTGTAAATGTTAGATCACTGTATCTTTTTGAGTTTTGTGTAGCATGTGCGATTATTATACATCTTAAATTTATTCCACATTCAAGTAGGCCTATGAATTGTTTAAATCTCAAGCAGCAGCAGAATGAAAATAGTCTTTGACCATCCTCACCCCAACATTGTAAACCAGAAGATATCCATGAATGTTGTGTGGATAGTTGAGGCTGTTAAGTTTGGCAGGACTTGCAAAGTGTTGAAGGACATACTGTCTGTATTAAACAAGTGTTATGTTTTTTTCTAGCTGAATAGTTTTCCTAGCTGTTTGCTGTGGCAGTTGGCCTCCCCTTTTATAACTACACATGATAGAGTAGTACAGACATTAGTTTGTTTAATGCTTTTTCCATAAAGCTCACATTGTCAATCTCATTTTTTATGATAAATGACATGGAAATGGCTCATCCCCTTTGGTGTGTTGTGTTTGAAAGAAAAATATCTCTACTGGGATTAGCAAATGCTTGCATGATCCTTTGGAACATCATGTATTTAATGTTGTTCCAAACAGTTGTTCAGCAAATCCACAAGGATTATATAGTGGATGGATGAACAGAAATCCTGTTGTGATCTCTGGTTGATTGTGAGGCTTTTCTGTCAAATCTCTGTAAAAGACACAGAAGGCCAGAGTACTCTGTGCTTTAAGGTTCAATTGTGAGACGTCAGTGTGTGAGAGCGGTAGTCTGAGCTGTCTTGTCTGTATCTCCCTTTTCTTTCTCACTGACTAATTCATGGTTCCTCTCCCTGACCATGATGTGGTCAGTGTTCCAGACGCTTGGGGATCTTTTCTGTATGTGTGTTACACACTGGCAGGCCTTGTGGTGGGTGAGGCTTAGACCTGGGTCAGATGACTCATCCAAACCCAGTGCTTGTCTCTGGGTTCAGGGAATCTTTGTGCTCATATTAGTCTTATTATTGTTTCGAATGCAAGGATCTAATCTTGGTCTGGTGGTGCACCGTGTCTTGGAAATGTTTGCGTTTGTTTGAGTGGATGTGTTTTTATTCCTGTCTGGAGTGGATTGAAACAAAATTTTGTGGCAGAGACATAAAGGCACTCGTATGTATACCTATTGTCAAACTGCGTTGTCTCCCAACATCCAACTATATCTCCCTCAGGGTAATGTGGTACACCTCCACTGCTGCAGTTATCCTTGGATTTTGTTTCACCATCAGAGCTGATGGTTTCATTATCCTGTGCTCCAAAAGCGCAAAGGATCCCTCCAGATCTCTGCTCTTTTATGTTTTCATTAACATATAAAGTTGCAGTGAATTTATTGAGTCTGCACATGGTTTTTTACTAATGCTGTGATTTATTGCACAACCTCATGTAGCTTTATTCTAATTGGCTGCCAGCACACTTTTTTTGTGCTTTCACCAATTTATCAACGCCTTCTGCCAGAGGATGGCTCATGGGTAAGCTGTATCTGTGGAGCCTAAATCCTTTGACTTACCTCCTATAGTTTCACTCTCATTTACTCTGTGTAGCAAATATATATAACTTTTTGTTGTCATGCCAAATATCAAGTAGAAAACCTCTTCATAGCTGATTTCTTTTGCGATAGTTATCTTAATCTATATAGCCCATGTGTTTACTCATCTGTGTGATTCGCCATGACCAATCAAGCGTGATCAGAGAACATTAAACCAACATCAGTTCTCTCACCAGATGTTAATTGGATCCATATTCCAGTAAAAGCATTGTCATTGTCACTGTCTTCCTTTTGAAGAGGTGATTAAACATTTGTGGGATGTTGATGGAGAGATTTTACCAATGAAATGATAATAAATTGTATGATCTAGCTTGCCAGATTACATAAAGTGATATAGTTGTATACCATGGCCTTGTGTATAATGAGGAAAATTTGCAAATCACTTTGGTCACATAATGTCTGCCCTCAGCAAAACCATACTACCACTATTTAAAAAAACAAAAAAAAAACAATTATGAATTGATCTTTGAAACGTTTTAATGATTAGTGTTTCTCACAAAATACTGTTTGCCTTTGCTCCTTTCCTTCCCTTCTTACTATAAGGAATTCTTAAGCAATCACAGTTGCAAGTTATTATTGCTCTTAACCTCCCAATACAAAAACTGTGCAAGTGGTAGAAATAATATTGACTCATTTGATTTGGCAATAAAGGACCTTTTGTAGTGTCCGTGTTACTTCATCAGGGCTCCAAGGGACAGCATGCAGGAAAAGGGTGGAGAAGGATTGAATAATGATGCTGTTACTGGCCAGTAGGGAGGGGAGGAGCTGTGTGATCGGCTCTGTTCAATAACGTCAAGTGGCTGTCTGATCACAGGAGACCAGAGAATGTCTGCACTACTGCCAGAAGAAGTTTGATGGCTTTAAGCTGCTTGACACCTGCTGCTGCTCTCTTTTCTTTCTTTTCCTCTGTTCTCTCCTCTAGTCTATCATGTATCTAAGTTAGTTGGCAAGTAGTGTATAAGTGGCCTTTTGTTGCCTTTCTTTTTTGCGCATACTTGTCGTCAGCACTAGCTTCAGTCAGTTGATGATGGTTAAGGGCCACTGGCTTGTAGGTCATAGCAGAGAAAATGGCAAAGAACGAATTAATTGTCGCAGTGTGAGTAACATTGGAAGTGTTTGGTTCTCGTTTTTTTTTTTTTTTTTTTTTCCCCAATCACCAAGATGACGCCGTTTCCCCTCATCAAAGACTAATGCTGCCAAAAGTCTGATCTCAATTTCCCAGCATTGCAATGCGGAATGGAATTATTCAGGGGTCATGATACATTGGCTTCAGCTCGATTGAACCGGAGAATGATGGATGGACCGGAATATTAACAAGTCACATTTGTTGTTGTGACGGAGTTTGTCATGATTTACTTAAGATGTTGACAGTATCAACATACAAAGAAGATGAATCCCTTGCACTTTTTATGGCAAAGCTAGGATGAAATCCTGTCTGTGAGTCATAAGTGTTTTTTCTCTGGCTGTACAAAATGCTTTCCATTTTCTGGGTTTCAGTTTTATGATTTTGAACAAATAATGATTCGATGTCTAAACCAGCTGTCTCAGATTGTTTTTTCACTATATCCACCCCAAGGACAGCTTAAACTTCTTTTTTTATTGAGGGCCATTTCAATCAAAAGGTTATAAATGTAGTGTTTATCCAAATTGAGTACCTCTGAAATCTCAGCAGGTTGTTTGAACCACGGGAATAGAATTGACTCAAAAGAAAATGTTGTGTCAGAAGGTTACACAGCAGGTAGGCTACCTCAACCGCCGACTTTGGAACATTTTTTCGGCCTCACTGTTTTGTCTGCTGTTAAGTGGGGACCACAAAGATCTAGAGAAGTGGGTGAAAAAAATAGTACAATCTTGTAAAATTCTGTAACCCACATGTGTGAGTCTATATATGTACTGTAGGGCAGGCAGACTTAATAGTACATGATCTCATTGGTGTCAGCGCAAGAGCGAACATGAAAATAAAATGGATTTATTGGATAAGAGGGAAACACTACTTTTTGGTATCCAAAGCAACTTTGTGCTGAATGGGTAGAAACATCACCACTACTGTATGGCATGTATGTAACATGGGTTATGAGGTTTTGTACAAGTCTTAAAGGCCATCTCACTTGAAGTCTGAAGAATTATTAAGAGATCTGCTCACTTTGTCATTTACAGCCTTTGAAAATCTCTCTTAACCAGAGCTTTATGGTGATCCATTCACCTCATAAGTTGACATTAACAACCTAAAAGAGGCAGTTATCACATTAATCAGTCCTGGAACTGAATATGAGCCATAAACTGTTTTTATATATATATAGCTGACGACTTCTGTGTACTGTCCTGTTCTCTCTCTTTTCTGTAATGGTTCCCATTACAAGATAAGCACTCTGAATCGTCCTCTCTCTTTCATAATCTCAGTGGGGCAGAATCTGCCTGTAAAATCCCCCTTTAAATTGCTTTTGATATTTATGTCACAAGTTGGCTCATCTCAAAGAGGGGCCAGTGAATGAAAGAAGAGAAATCATTGATAACTGAGCATTTTAGTGTTCCTCCATGATGTCAGTGACAGTTTAGCTCATGGTTGGACTTAGCACGCTGAAGTTTAAGAGTCTTTCAAGTCTAGGCCAAACAATGAGGGGCTTGGGGCTGATACTAGTTTCTCTGATACATTTCCATGAAGCTGAGAGGTGCTTTGGACTTGCCAACAATTGTGAGGGAGAAAATAAAGAGCAACTGGAGAAAAGAGGAGAGGGTTAGAATGACAAATGTATCTTGCCAGCAGCTGTGGTCGTTTTTGCCTCAGATTAAACGGGGAGATACAGGGAGTGAAGAAGTGTGAAGAGGTTGAACTGTGCCAGGCCTCCACAAGAGGGCACAGATGATGCTGCTGAAGGAGGCTGGCTAAGTCTCCTCCTGGAGTGTTTCTAATGACATGCCTATTTGGTAGGGCCATTCATGTTGAGCCCTGACCTGGCTCTGGTCATTCATGTCCTGTTGTTATAAATCACATGTCTAGTTTCTGCTGAAAATCCCTGGTTACAGAATGTTCTGTAATGATAGCTCAATGTCCACTTAAACACACAACTTTGGCAGTTGACAGGATTGAATACAGGTTCTTTTTAGTCTGTGAAATTTAAGGGTGTACCATCCATACAAAATACCAAGGGCAGACATGAAGATCAACAGGCCATTACCTTAAGCATAGAATAAGTTACAGAATTCAAATTTCTGTATATCGAGTGTTATTATTAAGCAGGGAGATTAGCCTTTTTTTTTTGAGATTGTTAAACATGTTCGGTCAGCTATACCCATCACTTGCTAGAATAATGTAAACAATCTAGTGTTAATGTACAAATTGGAAAAGCATAACACTTGTTGTTGTGAAATCATTAGTTGATTTATAATGCTGAATTTCCTTTCATGATTTGTAAACTGAATATCTTTTGGGTTTTTGACTGTTGGTCAGACAAAACGACATCATCTTGGGCTTTAGGAAATTGTGATGGACGAGTTTTCTGACATTTCATAGATGAAACGATTAATTGATTAATCAAGAAAATAATGTTCAGATTCAACAGTAATGAAAATAGTAAGTAGTTGCCGCCCTAATTCCCACCAAGTGTCAAACAAAGTCAGCCTGAGGGGGTTTATCTTAGTACTTTTAGTATTTAATTTAAGCAATTTTATGGCAAACTGCCTTTCAACTCGGCTTTATAGGTTGACAAAAAACCTATTTAAGGTAAAGATGCATAATTTGGTTCATTTGGTCCAAGAAAAAGTATTCTGGCGGCCGGTTGCTCTTGAGAAAATCAGTTACTCTGACTATTCTTGTAGTTAGTCAACAGAAGATTGGAATTGGACCAAGGTGTAAATTTTTAAAGACACTGCTGTCTGGACGTGTTTTCCATTTATAAATAAAGGTTTAAACATCTATAATATTTTTTTTTCCTTCCTGGTCAGATTTGCCACCTCTGTCTGTCTCTGATTTGCTGAGCAGGCTGTGAAGCAGGACTATGAAGTGATCATACCACTCTCACCTGCCCTTTAGTGCTGGATGTCAGACGCTGACGCAGAAGAGCAGTCGGGGTTTGATTTACAGGAACATGTGGTCTGGGCTGCTGTTTGTCCTTGCAGTTGGTGTGCCATCTACAGAGCCTTCGACTCTGTAGATGGCCCCATATGGTGCAGAAGACATCTGATGTTGTCTTACTGTGTCTGGAGTTTTGCTTGGAATGAAAAGAGGTTAGTGTGGTTTGTTCTAGGGATGGGAATTTTTAACGGACTAGCCGTTTAAACCTGAGTTTCGTAGTTCCTAGTCAAAAACAACGAACTTTCAACAGCATGCTGTTAAAATTGATTATTGTACTTTTGTCTTCACTTTGCTGTCATTTCTGCAGTTTATCTAGGCATGCTATTCCCTTGGGATGCGAAAACCTTTCTTTACGTGAAAAATGTAGTATAGTTAGAAATCTGAATTCTGTCTGTGTTATACTATTGGCCTCCTTTTCCCCATAAACCTAATTGATACCTACGGCTAGTGGTGAAGTGTAAACAGACAGGCAGTTGGGGAGAGGCAGTCATGTGTCTTGGATAGAACAGCCACCCAGCCCATAAGGTAGTGCAGTTTGGATTGTTCACTCCCTCTTCTGTGGCTGTCACGGCCGAACAGAGGCGAGGAGACGACCACACAAAAGAAATATTTGTCCAATCTGTCCAAGCAAATTCCCCAATTGAGGAGTGAACTTTCCCATCGTTTGGCTCTGTGTCTGTGTGACATGTAATTGAAAGAGGAACGATGCTTTGAACTGAGAAGGAGGCAGCCTTTGCGTTTAAACAGTCGTGAATGACCACTGACAAATTATGCACCTGTTCCATTAAATTTTGGCCTGG
The DNA here is from genome assembly GCA_002120245.1 of Maccullochella peelii. NCBI lineage: Eukaryota > Metazoa > Chordata > Actinopteri > Centrarchiformes > Percichthyidae > Maccullochella > Maccullochella peelii. The sequence continues at coordinate 73,625 of LKNJ01000488.1, read as the reverse complement.
TCAGAATTCAACATGTGAAAATATATTTAGGTTTTACGATAGTGAAGTTGAGTTTAGACTAAACAATAGCTTGGCAGCATTTTCAAAGCTCCTTTTTGCTTCGTAACAAAACATTTAAAGTTACAAGAGGAGTATTGAAGATAAAAAGATATTGGTTTTAGACCACACTTTCTTGCATTAATGTTTATCTGCAGATCTTAAATATGTTATACACCACATTAAAGAGTTTTTAACCTTTTTTAAATAAGCCAAGTGTTTATGTCTAGACAGTGATTACCATATGCAAACATCAAATGTATTCTCATTGTGCCATAGTTGAAGGCTTGCCATTTAAACACAATGTTTTTCAAAGTACCATGGTTCATAGATCTCTCCACTTTTCAGAAAATGGGGTTTCCTCTTGTCAGTATCTCCAGGTTTCTCAGTGTCACAAAGAGCCAGGAAGTTTTGTTTTGTGTGCGACTACTAAAACGTTTATCTCTCTCAATTCATGAGAGGGTGTTGGGTCTGCTGTCAAGAAGCCTGATTCTGTGTGTGTGTGTGTGTGTGTGTGTGTGTGTGTGTGTGTATATAGAGTTTGCCAGTGTGAAGTGAAAAGGGTTGCCAGGGTGGTGAAAGCGAGCTGTTTGCTCATGTCCAGACCCGCAGAATGGATGAGGACACAGATGGGATTTCTCTCTGGTGGACTTTTCTTCTCACCTAGCCACTCTGTGTTTGGAGAGACATGGAAACCTCAGCTAGAATGGACAGGCATCTTATTGAATCGGGAAGACTTAGGGCTTTCACCCAACAGGGTCTGAATAGGATGCTGGAGACAGGCAGCGAAAGTTGTGTGTGGGGATTGGGGGGGATTTGTTGAGATGAGGTCAATATAATGTGAATGGCCCATGCTGTCACCAATTGCTCTCTCCTTTTGACTTTAAGAATGAAAACATGTTTTTATATACTAATGAACTTACTAACCATGTGCATGTGTGTCCAGAGCATGTGGGAGATTGATAAGAAATGGTGGTCTGTACCATAGTTGTCTAATGCAACTCAGGCGCGTCCTGGCCTTGCCCTCTGAGGCTCCATAGAGCTGCAGTACGATAAAACTTCAAAGCCTGGACTAAAGAAATCATCTGGGTTTGTTTCTCCCCACGCACTGTACTTCTGCTGTTCTCTTGAGAACCAAGGAGAGATTCATAGAACAGCAGCACATTTTCAAAGGGAAACGAAGTGAATCTCCAAGAATTGTATCCAAGAAAGAGTTCTTGGCTTAATGCAGAGGGCAACCTCAGTATATCTGAAGTTAATACCAATACGCTGTAATCGGAGAGACAGTGCTGAAACAGATTTTCCATGAGTGGTCTGCTGATCTTTCCCACCACATGATGATATATCTACATAACCTTCGCACACTACATTGCTGTTGGTTGTGTTGGTGGCCTTACATCAACTAAAAATGTCATCAACATCTCCTCTACCTTTTTTTTTTTTCCTGCCCTCACAAGGAAAATTCCTAATCTACAAACGTAACATGCACTTCATGTTTCCCTTTATCATACTGTAGGTGTTAGTCATTCTCTTGTTGTCTGGCCTCATGCCTGGGACTAATTTGCTATTGGAGACCCAGCCAGAAGATAAATTATCCAGACAGCGTTGCTCCCAGGGTCACAGGGGCACAAAGTTCACTCTTCCATGATAAAGTGGCTAGCCCAGAAGAGAAAATGTGGATTTGTTGGGAGTGGGGTTGACATTTTTTTTTTTGGGGGAAAAAAAAGGCCTTCAAAGGACACACATATGTACAGGAGGCACAGAGATGTTGTTGTGCAGGTTACACCAAGCCAGTTGACCCAGCTAGTGATAGGATTTCTCCTTCCACTGCCAAAGTAAATCCTCATGCATAGCGTACTACATGCACCAACTTTACTTTAAAGCACTAGCTCTTTCGGTGTTGACAAGGATGGCTCTAGTGTGTTAATTCCCATTTCTCTCTGGGGGTGAGTTGTTGAACCAAATGAAGGAGTTTATGTATCTCCAGGATCTTGTTCAAGAGTGAGGATAAAATGGGAATGGGTGGGGCTCCCACGGTGCAGTTGTGACTTGCTGACAGGTGTAGCACGACTAGGGGTGAAAGGTCATGAAGGTTTCCATGGCAATACAGGTTGGGAACTGCTTGTGGTAACATACTTGGACAGAACAGTGCTCCAGGTACCACTCCTACACTATATCTACAGTATCTGATTTTCATTTTGCTGAATTGAGATTTCAGTTTATGGCTTCTTTGTCTCGCCAAGTCTTGTTTTAATCACATTTCTGTATTTTTGTTCATTTAGCAATTTTATAACACTGAGTTGAAATCCAATCTTGTACACAGACGTGTACTGCAAACATAAAAAGATTTTTTTTTTTTTTCCCCTTTCAGTTAACAATGGTAGTTGATTTGACTTTGACAGCGGCAGTGCATAACCATCAGAGATGGACATTGAATGAAATGTAATGAAGGATACTAAAATTGCCAGTTCAAGTAAAAGCGTTTGCGTTCAGTTAACTTGGGATGTGAAGCCCTAAAGCAGGCCTTTTTTGGGCAAGATATGGCGTTCTAGAAATACTAGCACCTATCATTGTGTAGAGAAACTGGAGGTTCCAAAAACCAATAGCACTGAAATTTTGCAAACACTCAGGTCACCAGGGTATCGGCAATGTTGCCTTACAGACGTACAACTGCATCGTTTCTTATTTAAAATAGTGCTACTTAAAAAAACACAGTTGACAGCAGAGGTGACGAGCTAGATGCACGTTAGACGTAGTGGAACAGAAGTTTGTTTCAGAAGTGCAGAATGGGCACATTAACATCAGGTTAAACCAACATTGGGAATGGGAGTGACGCCAAGATCATTAGAGAGGGGGAGAGAGAGAGCGCTGGGCAGCGTCAGGTTACATGTTGTCGACCCCAGACCTGCCCTGAACCTGTCTGTCAGAGGAGAGGTAGAGGCAGAGAGGAGAAGGAGGAAGAAAAGACTGATGAGTGACACATTTTGACACACAGGCTTTACTCAATGGCGTCCATTCAGCTAGACACTCTGCTTAGTTTGGCGTTGGAGAGGAGCCTAATCAGATCTGATTGTATTAGAGACAAGTTGTGTGTGTGCTCTTTGTTTTTGACAGCTTGCTGCCAGTTAGACTTTAGAAACCAAATCAACTTCTTTATTGATATACAGTAGTCGGTCATTTAAGTCCGGCGACACAAAAGTAATATTGCAGTATGGTTTAACATTATATCAGTGATTTGTTACAGTGCTCTGAATCCAACACGGGGATGTCTGTGGCCTGGATGTGACATCACGCAGGGAGGTGAACCCAGCGCTGGGTCAGGCCCTAATGAGACCCACAGAAGAGTCATTACAGTCAGTGGGAGAAAGTCAGGCTGTTGAGAATAGCAAACCGCCGGGTGGAGCAGGCCCCCTCTCCTCCCCTCCCCTCTCCCTCCATTCCTACTCCATCCCCCACCCCTCCCATCCTCCTCTTCCACCAGCTGGCTAACAGATGGAAGGACCTGTTGGCCAAGAAAGTGAAGGAGAAGAAGGGAATGTGGGCGAGGAGGGGGAAAAAAATTCAGTGATGGATATATTGAATGATAACAAATTTGCGGATGCTTGAATCAGACCTTGGGGAGCACTTATTTTCTCCCTCATTGTGGACAAGTGTGACGTGTGTGTGTGTGGAGGTGACGTGTGTGTGTGTGTGTGTGGAGGTGACATTTGGCTGGGGTTGCCGACTGGGTTATGCAATGTTGGCGTTTGGTGTGTCTGTTTACAAGGCTTGTGAAATGGAGGAAGTCAGATTGTGCGGGGGAAGGTGATGAGAATGGTAGACAAGAGTGGGTGCAGGCCGTACAACTTGCGGGGTTGATACGTGTGTGTGTGTGTGTGTGTGTGTGTGTGTGTGTGTGTGTGTGTGTGTATATGTTTGCGTTTGTGGTCAAGGAGCGCTGCAGTCAGAATGATCTCTGTCCTGCTGTTATTTACCTTCCAGGGCCTTCAGAGAGGAAACCAGTGGGTGTGGTGGGATCAACAGAGACTTGTCCTCCTAGATTTATACAAACACCGCCTCCTCAGATCGGCTGAGAGTTTGCTCTGTCCGTCTGCTATTGAGTACAACATTTTAAGCTGTATGCACAGGTGGTAGCAATGGAAAAGGAAGCCGGGTCCCAGTTTAACTGCTGTCTTTGTTGGTTTTGGTTTCAGTAGATATATTGTACCTTTTTTTTAATTTTTTTGATATTTGATAAGTTCTGTAAAATATGTGTATTGATAAAGTATCTTATAACAACCATTTTCTGTTTACTGTGAACAAGCCTTCAATTATAACTGACTTCATATTTGGCTTTTGAGAGCCAATAGTAAACTATCAAAATATTTTGAATTTAATAGATTTATGGTTGTATTGCCATGAGGCGGCAGACACACTTTTCTTATTAAATGACAAGTTTGAAACACCTGGGGAAACATTTTCTCACTAGTGTCGACAAAGCTGTGCACTGAATCACTCTTTTATTTATTTATTTTTTTAATTTTATTTATTTTTTATCTGTACTGCTTCAATAGTAATAATATACATTTTTCTATTAAAATAAACCAATTGTTGCCGATTTAGAGACCTGTAGCGCATTGTTGGCATATTTGTTTTCGTTTCCTGTAAAACTCTTGTCTCGTTTACATTCTATCACACAACTGTAAATGACAGCTGTTATCATCGCTCCTCTTCGTTTCATGATCATGAGGCCAAGTTGAACCATTTAATGCTTTGCAAATAAGGGATGGAGATGAATGGGGGAAAAATAAGCTATATGCAGTGTTGTTAATCCTGTAAATTTTTATGGATCATTCCATGTTTATTTTTAGAGGTCAGCTATTGTCTTCTGTTCATTCTTCAGGAGGTAATTATACAAAGACTGGTCTGGTTTCATCAGGGTGACAATGCCCCCGTAAAACCATTTAACATTTGAATGTTAAATGGTAACATCTGACCTGATGGTTTAACACTCAGGTGATGTTATTTCCTGTCTGAGAATAATCCTCAATGATTGTTTTTGCAATTGAATCTTCAATCCTTAACCCTATGTTTCCTTTAGTTATTAGTCTTAGGTTTTCATAGCCATGCATCTTTTCCTCAGTTATGATCGGAAAAGTACATCTGCCAGGGTACACCGTGCCATACTGCAGGTCAGTGCCTTGCAACATCTTCTGTATATCAGCACGCTCTACTCATCTTTGTTGGATGGAGAGGCTTTCCTCCCCACCTCAACTCAGTTTTCTTTCCCACAGCTCTCAAGATATTTTGGAGGTCAGTCCATCTCAGCAGGAGTACACTGTGTATACTCCTGTGAGGGGGTTTTCTTAGATTTGGCTGGGACTAGCGGGTGCAATGCAATCCTTTACAGCTTTGATATGGTACCAGGTGGGTAAACTACAATAAAGTAGGTCATTAAATGTTTCTGGGCCTCACCTGTTGTTGCATCTCAAATCTTTTGAGACTGCCATTTGTAACTATGTTCATTTTAGCACATTTATCTTATTTATTACTTTGCTGAACATTTTGTTTACCGCTTTACTGCCAGGGAGTCTTTTTTTCAGTCTTTTGATGGACTCACTTCTGCTGAAATGTGTCTTTTAATACTGGTGATCTCACTCACCAGGTGCTGGGTCCAGCTTGGCATTTCTAATGTCTCAGGAATTGTTTCCTTGGCAGTCTGCAAATCGGCTTCAGTCGTCCCTCAGCATCAATTTCCTTTGTGAATAGTGACTTTAGGATCCATTTACATTCATTACACTCTGCTATACTTTTACAACAGTATGAATGACAATCACTGTCATTGCTGTGTCTCAAGTCAAAAGCCCTCACTTCCTCTCGCCCTCCCTCTTCTCCACCTCCTACCTTGTTCTCTGTTGTACCTTCCTTACAACTGAAGACTGTAAAATGCTAATTTGCTAGTCAGTTGTCTCAAGGTTTTGTTTTTGGCAGCTGAGAGCAGACCTAGCCTGGCTAGGACAGTTGAGGTGGCTGAGGGACAGCTGCTCTGCAGCTCACCAACTGTGTGAGAAAATGGTCATCACAGGACTCTCCTCAGGGCTTTACTGTTCTCTTCCCCCATGTTTTGTCCTGTTGGGAATGAGGCACAGGGCCATTCAGACTCATATCCCTGCCACAGCACCAACAGAGCTTCTGCTGTTGTCTGCTTAGAGGGAATTTGCCCCAAAAGCTAGACGTCACCTGGCCATTCTGAAATAGTCATTTGAGTTAGACTGAATATAGCTCTGTGTTTTAAGGTTCAGACTTTTCTGCATCTTTCTTTATTGCTGTCTGCGCTAAAGGGCATTCTTGGGGGGGGGACTTAATTTAATAATGTGAGAAACATGCTTGACTTGAAGTTTTGAATACCTTGTTGAACAGCCAGGAATGTTTGAGTGAGTATGCTTTTATTCTCTGTAAAGTTTGGGCATAAAGATGGATGGCATCATGTTGGGCTGATTGACCCACTGATGTGTGGCACCTACCTTGTGCTAAATGTGCTGTTTGTTTTGTGATAGTTCAGTAGGTGCTCAAATTGGATTTATGTCTGTCTGAGCAGTAGATTAGAGGTTACTCCGTAGAGAATGTGCTAAATAAACTGTTATGCCCCTATGGATCCTTAGGGAGTGCCCATAAACCCAAACTCCCCTCACAACTGAAATCCCCTTGTTCCTTGTAGTGAAAATGTGAATGGAAAATTGCAGGATATTTATTGAGCATTCAAGGGCTGTTTCAAGGTGTTGAGTCTTTATAGGTCGTGACTTACTTAGACTGTCTGCATAGGTGGAAGTTGTCCATATAAATGATTGGTTTGAAATCGTTGTAAAGGTTTCTTCTGTGTGTTATACTCTCATCATGTTCGTTCATTCACAGCCACAGCCCCCAATGCAATTGGTATGTCTTTAGCCCCATGGAACTTTTTAATTAGTCTAAGCTGGTAAAGTGCTGTAAGTGTGAGTGGAAAATACCTCTGTGTTATTATTAACCTACAGAGCAGCCACAAGTTCACACAACTGCTGTTTGTGTTAAGTGAAAAAGACTGTAAGGAAATGTGCCATAATGTAAAGTCATATTAAGTGAACTGGCATAATTGGTAAAATCCTCAAAACTAGCAAGCTGTATGCATGTTTAAGAGAGGAACATCCAGTGAATGTGTGTGTGTTGGCGTCTGTCTACTGTGTGACTGAAGACACTGGCTTGGTAGAGTGGCCTGCTGATAAGATCAGGAGATGCCTGAAGTTATTGCAGTCCCTCTTTGCAGGCTGTCATTTCCTCTTTTACGTGTCTCCGCTTAAAGACGTAATTGGAAAAACCTTTATTAGCCTTTATTTGTCCTGTGCTTCCATGTACTCTCTATTGCTTGTCTGTCAGAAGTTGTGCTGTTGAGACAGGTATGCAGTTTGAGCAGGATGTGTTTGCTTTATATGGATATTCCATTTTAGATTACATAAATGAGTTCTACAATGCACCAGATATTGTCAGTGTATAGGGGAGATATGATTGTAGGATCAAAAAGACAAGTGGCATTCAAATTGGAGATTTATCTCTGTTCTGTCTTGTTTTTTTACATTTTAGCCTTTATTTGATAGCTGACTGTATAGTGAGTTTGAAGTTTGATTTATGCGGAGATTTTGTAAAAGGGACAGCACAGGTTTAAACAACGCGTTGCAGGCTTCCTTTTTTTAAAATGTGCCCCTGTGTTTACAGAATCTGCAAACAGAAAATTCCTTGAAATGTAGCCAGTCTTTGATGCAAAATGTCTGCTCCTCAGATTTTAAGGCCATCATCACTCAATAAACTATGTTGAGGGTGAACACTTAGATAAGCACCAGCATATCATCCTGGTTTTCCTCAATAGGACAGCCTTTTTTTAACATCTGAAATAAGTCCAGAACCTGAGTGCTAGTATAACTCATCAGCAGACTTTGTTTTTACAACTTTTATATAAAGGTTTCTGGCATTCATCTCCTGGACACAGATTCTTCCCAATAGGCATGTTTTCCTGTGTTTGACGATTAAAAGGCGTTGGACTGTACTTTAAATTGTCATTGTCAGTACATCTGAGGGGAGATATAACTGCAGTTAAGGGCGCGGTGACTCTCACTCCTTTCCTGTCTTTAAAAGCCACACCATGCCTCAGAGCCCAAAGAAGCTCATGGCAATAATATCTGTTAGAGGAATGCACTTGCAGATGTATGTTCCCCTTGTCTCTGTTTAGAGCAGTTTGTATTCACACTGCATCTCCACCTAGCCAAAAAGGGTTGCAACTAACTTTCTCATTATTGCTTATTCTTCCATTTAATCAATCATCAGTGTGTGTATAATGTCGAGACGGATATATCAAGTTACCTGAGCAAATTTGATTTAAAATTTAATATTGCCTATTTTATCTGACCAGTCAAAACTCTAAAGGTTTTCAATTTATAATGATATGAAAGGGGGAAACAAGCAGATTCTCACATTTGAGAAGATGTAAATGGAAAATCTTTGGATTTTCAATTGAAACCATTAATTTTCTGTTTAACAAATTACTGATTTTTCAAACAAATGTTTCAGCTTTACTTGCAACACCTCTGGCTTCATGAAATGCTGTGTGACCATAGTAAACCTCACACTGAGTTTTTGAAGTCGAGGGTGATTGGGATTTTATGTAAAATTATAATCAAATAAAAAACAAAACAAAACATATTGACCATGTTATATTAATTATTTAACCAAAAGTTAGAATTTCTAAAAAGAAGAAAAAGTCCCCTTTCAACAAAGAAAATGTTTAAGCAGTACTTGGGGCATGCTGGACCCATCCCAGTGGTACCTCAGGCATCTCTGTACCCCAGCTGTTAAGAATGACCCAGCCAGTGCCATGTGATCAATATGTTTTCTTTTCCTCTTTCAAGTCAGTGATGGTCCTAAATGGGTCCTGCAGCCTTGGCCTGTCTGGCCTTTCTCCCAGCCACACTAATCAGGGACTCTTGTGTATGCTTGTCTGGCTCTTTCACAGCCACCCTGGGAGCTCCCCTAATTTATGAGTCATTTCCCAAAGAAAACACGCCGCCTCAGCAAGTCCTGATATAAGGATACGGGACAGTTTAAGTGAGGTTTGATTACTGAGAGGTAGCTAGAGGAGATGGAAGAAAGGAGATGGAGTGATGTCTGACAGGAGGAAAAAATGGATTTATGAAGCACCTATGACACCAGTCAACATCTGGAATGCTGGCAGAAGGGAGAATAAAGGATTAGAGTAAAGCAGACGGAAGGAGAGAGAAGAACATGATGAAAAAAGGGAAGGTGGGAGGTGAAATACAGGGCAGCAAAGGTGGACCTCCATAGATGGTAGGATGTATGTGACTCACTCCAAAATTTAACCAAGGAAGCCAAAATGAAATGCTTTACAGCCTCTAATCACGAAGATCACCAAGTAATTAGGATACACCATCTGGGGACCAGTAATGTCTGAACAAACTCGTGTGCCAATCCATTCAGTAAATGTAGAGATATTTCACTGGATAAGTGAAAACTTTTACCTGCTGGTGGTGTTATATGAAAAGTCAAAGGATCGCCAAAGTCATTAGGATTCATCCTCTGGGCATTGCGGGTATCTGTACCAAATTGTTAAGTTATTTTAGTCTGGAAGAAAGTGGAGGACAGACTGACATTGCCATGCCCTTAAGTTGCAAAAAAAGTAATTTTTATATGTATGTATGTACAAATCATTAACTGTACATGGAATACATAGTCACATTCCACCTATTAAAGCAAAAATAAGATAGCTATGAACTGTTATTATAGCACCTGTGTTTTTAAAAGTGCATTAAATGGTCTTAAAGGCTCTCTGTTTATCAACATTGCTATAGGATAAGGTAATCCTTTCATTAGATTGCTATAATGTAAGGGCTAATGTTTTTACTGTGATTATATAGCTGTTAGAATATGGGTGGCTCATAACTAGAGCTCCGTTTTTCTAGCATCAAGGGAATAATAACTCCCATTAGTAGCAAACTAGCTCGTTGCAGTGTAATAGATTGCCATAGGGGAACCCTGGACAAGGAAGAGACCCCCAACTTTGATGACAGTGTGAAGGCTATGAACTTTACCTCAAAGAGAGCAATGAAAGCTCCTTTTTCCCCTCTTGTGGCAGGGTGACTCCTGCTTTCTCATTGTCTGTCCAAATCCATCTTGCTCGCGTAAATCTGTCTCTCTTTAGCCAGGCAGCCCTTAATCGCAGCCTTTTTGTATCCCAGGGCTACAAAAATAAACATTTCGAAGTGCAAATGCCAGCGTCTGTTCTCTCTTATACAGGAATTATGCATGAGATATTTGAGGCTGATCCTTATTAACTGTCTGGGGGTAGGGGGTGATGTATTAACAGGTGTGTTCAATTTCCATCCCTTTTTTATTTTTTTATTTGTCAGATTATCATGGTTCTTTTGGTGCATTATCCAGGTCCAAATAAATCCAGGAACTGCCCGCAATGTTCTGAATTTAGCCGATTATTTTGGAGGACTCCACCAAATGTTTGCTATGTTTGTTTGATTTTGGTTGGCTGGTTTGGTCTCTATATGAAAAGCCTCGAGGTTAAGCCAGCAGGTTCTGATGAGCTCCAGTTGTGATAAATTATGGTCAGTTTCACAGCGTAACCTCTTTTTATCTTCACTTGATAGTCCAGTTTTGTGAGCCAGTATTACATGAGATTATTGTTCAAATCTTCTTTCTCTCATTCTAATTTTACTCCTCAAGATATAGTGTATCAGCACAATCTTTTTATTTTTTTTATTTTTTAAGTGATGGAGAATATGAGTCACTTATTAAATAATTTTGTACATGATGATGACTTCACTCTCTTCATGACTGGCAGTTATTTGATTAAGCCAAGTGGTTTTCATTTCACTGTGAAGTTACTGGCATATCACTTCACAGTGTAAATAATGCAGACATCACAGCAGCAGGGATTGTACCATATAAATATTGTATCCTCTAGTTTAATGTAGCCATCTATTTGCCTAACTCGGGTTTCTCCAAGCTTTGTGTTCACACACAGTGCTGTTTCACATTTGCCTTTGTTTACAGTTTGTGTATATCAAGTGGCCACTACAACGTCTCCACTTAAGGGACTAATCTAGTAAATGAGTCTTGGCAGGCAGTTGTTTTTTCAAAAGCCTGACAGGGGAGAGAAATCCATCTTGTATTGTACATGAGTTTTGGTGATAATGGTCTGTACTGCGCAAAATTCATCCCCGCCATCCAAAGGCAAATGGAGCCAAGTCACTGCGTCCTCAGCCGTTTATGGACAGGCTGTTTGTCACTAGATCCAGATGTTTCTGCAGCGCTTATTAAACAGTGAGCATATTGTCATAGAAGCAGTAAATTTGGGAGCAGGAAGAAGAGTAAAAAATGATGTTTTCAGATGGCAGAGTGGCGTACTTTTCAGTTTACACCACACTTTTCAGAAGCCCTCCCATCGCACCACTTTGTTCATCTGTCGCAGTCTTGTTTCAAACCTGGAATAACGGGTTTTATGTTGTTCTTAATGTCTTTTAGCTTACCGCCTGTCTCCTGCTGTCCTCCTGAGCTACTTTAACTGCTCTTTTCTATGTGGAAGAACATGTACATCTTTAAGAATAGAGAATAAATGGAAAGTCTTTTGACTCTTGTGTTTATTTATAATATTAGTTAAATATTTTTCTTGCCCTTCTCTTGCTTAACCAAAATGCATGTCAACATTTATTTTGAGATGAACTAACCAGCTGAAGGAAACATTGAGCTGTCATTCATCCAGCTGGCTGCAGCTGGTAAAGAAGCAACAATACAGATCCTGCCCCACCCCACCCCACCTCCCTGCACCTTTCAGTGATGTCTGTGCCCATGATGTACTTTCACTCCCAGGGTTACCGTCAAGGCTGGCTCCCACTTTTAAAGGCTTGGCTGAAAAATCACAGCAAAAGTGGTGTTAAGAGTTTGGAAGGCTGCATAAAGACAACAGCATGTACTCTCAGGACCTCCACTTAGCTTCTCAGGTGGTAATTTTAAACAAAATCTTCTGGTCACAGAGGTGTGGTAATCAGTGGTGGAAGAAGTACTCAGATCTTGGTAGCAATACCACAGTCTGGAAATACTGTTACAAGTAAAAGTCATGCATTTATTCACATCAAAATGCACTTCAAGTAAAGTAAAAGTACTAATTTTGTAGAATAGCCCATTTTTGAATAATGTATATTATAATATTGGATTATGATTATTGATGCATTAATGTGTACATTACTTTAATATTGCAGCTGGTAAATGTGGGGCTAATTTTTATTAATGTATATATTTTATATACTGTATATTACTTTATATACTGTTGGGTAGCTATCCCCCTGGGGATCAATAAAGTCTTATTGATCATAATTTATTTGTTGATTATATTATGTATTATTAATCTGAATCTGGAAAGTAACCAGTAACTAAAATTATCAAATAAATGTAGTGGAGTAAAAAGTATAATATTTGCTTCAGCATTTTAGTGGAGTAGAAGGATAATGTAGCAGAAAATGGAGGTAAGTACAGTACTTGAGCAAGTTAAAATGAACAGTTAGCTCAGAGGATATGTTGCAATCTCTTGTGCAGTCAAGCCGCCATTATAGGCTTATATAGCAGCCTATAGAACATGCTGGCGAGTGGGTCATTGAATTTATCAAATGGGCACCTCCCATCACAGATGTTTCATTGAATGGCACACGACAGCTTCTGACCCCCCCCCCCGTCAACCCAAACACCTCTCGCTCTCTCTCACTCGCCGTCTATTGACACTAACACTAGTAAATGTGCTGATCATTACAAAGAAAGAAATTTGAAGTGGTACACAGAACAATATAGAGTCCTGATGAATTTAAGTCTGATATTCCCTCACTTTTTAGCTGTGATTTGGTCTACTAGCTCTTGAGGAAAAAAAGTATTTGGGGCTTGTTAGCATGTTAGTTTCTGCAGTTACTTGCCACTTTACTGTTTTGTTCTTTGTGCAAGTTTAAGCAAATTAAAAAGTGATTTTTGGAATCAATGGACAGTCACTCCTACTGTAACTTCTGGCCACAGCTGAAAAAGTTCCCTGAAAGGCTTCCAAGAACAGAAAGTGGGAGACTATATCTTTGGAAAACCCTCTAAGGGGTGACAGATTATCTGTGTGCAAACTTGTTATGGATGATTTGATCATCCAGTTTTCTCAATTTGATCACCTATATTCAAATTGAAAAGTCAAGAAGCCTTGTAACATGAAGCAACCCATTTAGCAGTTAAGAAATGGAATTGTATGAGCCAACCCACATGTGGTATACATCTTATGTAAGACATGAGAAAAATCTATAGTATGGATCCCAGATGGTATGCTTCTGTTTCAGCTAGAGCCTCTGGTCTAAATGTGAGTTATTAGCAAAGAGGACTATATAGTCAATGGATGGACAATACAGATATTTATCAGAGGGAATGGTCGACATTTTTCACAAATTTCCAGTCATGCGCAGTTAATGACCAACAACCAGATAGTAATTCACACAGAGGAATCCCTGACAAGGAGCAAAGAAGCAAGTTTTGTTTTTCTTAACAATACTGGCTTTCTTTCTCTCCATTGCTTTCACATAGACACTTCCAAACCTAAGGGGATGGTTTTCACATGGGGGGAGGGAGGTAGAGCTGGTTTTTTGACATTTAGCCCCTCAGCTGAGGCCCACAGGCCCCTTCTTTTCAGCTGCTGGCAGAACAAGGTTGCTACTTGTCCTAGAATCTCAGTGCCATAAATCAATACACAACCTTGACTTGGAATCAGACTATAAGCCAGTAACAGTTTTGATAGATATCCACATTGGAGATGTCCAGGGTAGACGAGCATTTCCAGGTCCGCTACATCAAACATTTGTCCATAATTAACCTAGAAAACATCCCAAAAAAAGTTACTAAAGAATTACAACACTATTTGTTACTGGATTCACTTTCAGACCTACTGTAGAGTAGTTGCTGGGTGGTCATACACCATTTGTTGATGCAGTAACAGATGGATGCCAAGTTTTTGTTGATTTATTGCTTTTGACAACTAGCGGTCCTTTGTGAGGGGAAAAATATGTCCTGTATTTATATTTTGGTGTTGTATGTGCTGGTGGTCCATATCCAACCCCTGCTCAAAGCCCATGATCAAACCATGAATCTACTTTAATTAAAATAATATGAAGGTGCTTTTCTTGGTATTTGATCTTCGGGACATATGAAATAATGTCACAATCCATGCATTACATTGTGTTTAGATACTGTCTTTTGACAGATAGCTTTCACATGGGGATGTAACATGAATATTTGAACACCATCGGTTGCTGTGCCAAACCAGCTTTCATGTTGCATTGTACCAAAATAAGTGAAAAACATATTATTGCAGAAAACATTTTTTCTGCTATTCAGTTCCTTCCACAACCTCTGCTTGGAGGTCTGAGGTTAGTGGTGTTACTCTGGGGTGGCACAGCATGGGTGCAGGAGTGACCGCCATTGCTTGGGGTGTTGGTGTTCTGTCATGGCACTGTGAAGATGGTTTGTCTGGTGGTACTAGCTGGAAACATGTGGCCAGCACCAAACCTCAAATAGCTTGGGGTAGTTTTGACATTTTATTGGTTTGTATGTCATTTCTTATTTTGTCTGTCTTTGTGTTGATAAAATCATCTTAACCGTTGTGCTTAACATTCGACGTTAGACCTGTTTTTAACTGTCCTGCCCATTGTTTACACCTATTCAATGGCATTTGAAAGTGTGTGAAGTAAAATTACTGTAAATGTCATTACTTTTAAAGCCTTACTCTAAATGATTTATGCGTTCATTGATGATAGCCCAAAATACTTCTCACCGCATCACACATTCAATTTCAACTACTTTTTACATGATTATAAAAGAATGTGGGCCCCTGTGCTCCTAATGATGTGGTGGGAACAATATCTTCTACAGCATCAATGCAGCGATAGGGAGTTTGATTAATGATCTGGAGGAGACACAACTAGCAGATGGTATGCTGATGTCATGTTTTTGGTGGGCTTGTTTGAGCGCAGCAGCTGTGAGGCCTGTGCTTATAGCAACGTGTGGAGCATGGGGCTGTCATTAGAACAAGCACTTTATAGAGGAGATGGAGTCCAATCACTTCTGACTGCCTGGAGACAAGTCTATAACGATTCCTGTTGGGTTGTCTGCCTTATGTGGGCTGTAGATGGGTGGGCGGATACTTGACGAGGGCGCCATTGCTCAGGCACATGAGGCTTGAGAGACAGCAGTGGTGTAAGGGGAAAGTATGACTGGGATTTTTAAAAGGATTTCTTTTTAATGCTTTCAGTGTGGTTATAACCCACTCTGTCAATTCTGTTTAATTGTTCCTATGCTTTCATATAAGAGGTGTTACCCAACATGCAGACACACGCATATAATCTGTATATAAGTGGTTATTGGCTCTGACATTTGCTGTAGGGAAGGGGTCTTTTTAATGGAGACATGAAAGTCCTGTTTAAAAATGAGTCATTTCTATAAATTGATCTATCAGTGTGTGTTGTCTGACAGGACAGGGGTCCTCAGGATGGCATTAGTAGCCATTATTGTTTACTCAGATGGAAACCAGGCCTTGCTCTGGCTGCTGTGTGCAACACACTGATTAGGACTTCCACCACAGGGACCTAAAAGAACATTTTGAGAATCGCATGGAACTTTTAGAAAGTGAACTGTACAGCTTCTGAAGAACATCAGCGAGGCAAAGTCAAACTGAAATTGTGTAATGGTTGTCAAATTGGAGGTGAAAGAACTGAAGGCAATGGGATAAGTCCTGACGTCGTTCATTAAAGATGAATCAACTCCTACATTACATGAATACAATTAGACAATGTTTGTTTCTCATTCCCCAGGGCTGTATAGGGGATAATATCTTGGTGAAATGTCCAGCAGATGCACTGCATTTTTATGGCTCAAAGGTCCAATAAACAAGCATAGCAACATCATGCTTACTGTGTATATGTGTGTGTGTGTGTGTGTGTGTGTGTGTCTATATCTATATCTATATCTATCTATCTATCTATATAAATAAAATAGAGAGAGAGATCTGGACCTGGGGATGTCATTCATGTGTGGCCACTTGGATGGTTCAGCCTTCAGTCTTCATTAGAAGCAAACAATTGTGAGTCGCAGCTAAGTGGTTAAAGGCAGATTATTTTTCATACACTGGGATTGTTTTACAAATCGAAGGATTTTTGTCCTGCACTTGTGCTGACCCTCTAAATTGTAACATGGATGGATGAGGTATTGTATTCATTGTACTGTTGGGAAATCTCAGTTGTTGGAGTGCTTCACTGAAAAATTTACAGTGGTGTAGGTCAGCATCCTTTTGGTATGATATATGGATTGGGCCTCTTCAAATAGGAAATGAGTGAGAGCCAGATTGTCTTTGGACTAAATCCTAACATTATTTCAAAAGTACAACTTGTTTTTCTTTTTCAGCTGTCTCTGCTTAAAAGGGAATGTTGTTCCCCAAGATAGCTTGGTTTGTTCAGTGAACGTTGACTGCTGTCCTCTCTAACTGGGGACGAGAATAAAAGACTAACCTTACCGTGTCTATGAACTCATACCAATATAGTGAGGAAAAAACTGAAAAGATTGAAGGGTTGAATATGAGAATAATCACGTGATTTTCTGATTTAGATCAAATGCAATAATATGAACCCCCTTTGGCCTTACAAAGTCTGTGAGCCAAGAGAGAAGATGTATCACTCTGTTGGAGTTGTTGGAACTACAAAAACACTCGCAGTTGTGTGTTGTAGGAGAGTGATGCTTCTTTAACTTGAACAATCTTTGGCTGAGTACAGACAACATCTTGCAGAGAGCACAAAAATCTGGCAAGTTTTATTTTGGCTGGTCATCATGTACCGATCCATTAAAATATACCCGGATCGACCCCGATACAGATACTTAGGATCAGCTCGGGCCTCGGGACATCCCTAATGACATTACGGTCACAGCTCTGTGGTTTGTGTGGTTGAGTGGTCCTGTGCCAAAGAAACGGCAGTGAAGACACGGTGAATTATCATTTTGCCTGGCATTCCCTTTTTAAAACGCAGTTTAAGTTACAGTACTTCTGAACAGTTGAGGCTGATGTGTACATGTGTGCATGCGCATCGTTGTAAATAAGCAAAAGTGGTGTCCTGGCCTGGCCCTGCTGTTCCTCCTCTCCTGAGCTCAGGTTGCAGCTCCCAGATGGTTCCTTAATCTGTAGGTCCCGCTCAGGTCAGCTCCAGCAGAGGCAGGTAACACGAGCCAAACTCATAACCTCACCATCCTCCAAAATGCATCCATGGAGACAGACAGATGACTTTAATGTCTTCACTTCTTCTGAAAACCGAGCCACATGGAGCTCAGTGAGCTATGTTCGAGGGGTAGCCTAACTGAAACCTATTATCTACAAGACCTGCTGCTGTGAGCCTAAATCCCTCTTGCTGTGTGCTTTTGTTGACGATGCATCTAACCTGCACCTATGGAAAAGCGCTTGAACATGATAGTGGTCAAATTACCATCACCTCGTGTGGTGTTAAGACACCTCATCATTTCCCACTCCTTCCCAGCTACTTTATAGCTCTGTCCTGTATAGTGTAAAGGAATTTCACATAGTATAGGAGCCGCACCACTTTCCAGAGCTGGACCAAACCGCACCAAAATGCTGCTCGTCAAATCCATGGTAAGAAATTACAGCACACTGAGGGTTTGATCCCTGGCCAGATAAGGAACTGCTTGATGAGATTGCGTTACCCCCCTTCTAGACTTGGAAAAGAAAAACCACAGCATGTCTTGAGCCTCGACTGTGATAAAATGCCTCCCTGTTGGAGTTCACCCATGTCCTCTTATGTCTAATGTCTAATAATTTCCATGCTCCAATATCAGTTGACTTGACAGGGTTTGAGTGTGTTATTGCAGCCAAGTTACAGCTGGAAAGCTTTTCCAGGCCAACCTGAAGGGTGTGAATGAGCAGCTGACCCATAATTTCACATTCCAGCCTTAAGTGTTTGAAAATTAGCCCCTGCAATTAAAGGCTTTTGAATCTGTCTGCTCCTTTGATATCTTCTATCCAATTTCTTTAATGCTGAACTTTGCTCTCCTTCTGTGTCTATTGTCTTTGTTAGAATTTATCTTGTTTTTTTTTTTTTGTCAGTTTGACCTTTTATTGGGTTTGGTAGTGACACATGTTTCTATTTTAGTATTATTAAGTTCCACTGTAAGGGAAATGGAGCATTATTGATGATTCTAGTTGCAGGATAATTAGTGCTTTCCTTTACTGCAGTGTATGTACCTCCACATTAGGCAAAAATAAATGTATCCTTTTCCTCTCAGCCCCCCTCTGGTCACTGTAAAACACCTCTTAAGATAAAATTTTAGTGCATAGGCTATGCTTTCACCAACACAGAAACCACATATGCTGGCCACTGGTGTAAGAACAGGGTCTTGCTGTTCAGAAAGCTGCTTCAACACCTCAACATTTCTAAGACATATACAGTTGCTTTTTGAGTACCTGCATTCTATCCTTTGTGTGCTGTGTTACAAAATGGAAAAAATCCCATCATAAACGCATTGTGACAAGTATTGAGGTTGATGTTTATAAGAAGGTGCAGACGTTTGTGCTTGTCAACATGTTTTCTTTTTTCCACTGACCCTCAAAGGATTCCAGTGATCTTAATGAAACCAATTTTCATATAAAGACGCCTTTTAGCTTTGGCTCCGTGCATGAAGGCAGTAGCATTTTGGACTCCGCCGCTGCGAGGAGACCTGGCCTTTGAAGTAGCCTCTGGTTATTTTTCTGCTTGACAGATCAGAGCAACTGTGCAGAAATCAAAAGGGAAGTGCCCTGCCGCCCCAGGTAAATGGTAACTCAGGTCTGAGCTGGGACATTTTGAAGGCTAATATGGCTACTGCTGAGTTAGGGCCATCTGGACAATTTGCCCTCCATCCAAATTCTTGAAAATGTGATGCTTAATAGAGTGAGATTGTGTGCTGCACTTGTGCCAGAGGTATATCATATGACTCATCAGAAAATACTACTGCACACCTCAGAGAGTGTGAAAGACAGACCAGAGTCTGAGACATGGTTTGTTGCTGGTGAGGTGTTGACCAATGCTATCCAGGCATGTCTGACCGGTCTCTACTCCTATAACAGGAATGCAGGCTGCGGGAAAAAGTTAAGAAAATTCTTGAGACTCCAAAGATCCTGCATAGCACCTGGTGGAGTTCATTTCCCCATGAGAACAGTAGGTATTGAGGGATGAGACACGGCCAATTTAGCTAAGTGAGATGTGCTTCTCCACCAAGCAATAGCTATCTCTCCATCTCTCAGTGCAATTGTCCCTTAACGAGGGCAGTGAGGGGGAGGAGAACAAGGTCTCCACAGCACTTGCATTTCATTTTCCAATGCCCCCTGGAGGGTTTCAAAACAAGCTCTGGGGTTAAGAACAAAATTGCTGAAAGCCGTTACACCACAACTGATGCCTAGTCAGGTCTGCTTCTCATTGGAAGGGATCTTGGGTGAGGGAGAGGGCTTACCAGGAAGGCTCAGAGTTGCAAACAATCAATGCCACATTGGCACTCAACCCCAATAATATTATAGATGCCATACTTGCATACATAAAATGTAAATAAAAGGAGAACTAGATTGCCTAAAACTGAAAATAAAATGTCATATCGTCTTTTACAACTGTAGCAAAGTAATATTAATGATCCTGATCATGTTATGTGTTGTGTAATCTGCTCCCTTGTGTGGCCCACATGTTTACTTTTTTAGGAGGTTCTGGTAACCACTTGACCACAAACTGCATTATATTTTCATTTATTTCAAATAAATCTGCAACAGCTTTCACATGCAACTTCAGATCAAGAAAACATTTGTTGAATTATTCAATATATTAACAAAATGTCAAATAGAAATAAAGGAGTGTATCTATAGCTGTAGCTGATGATACGACCTGTACTTATTTAGATCAATGAGGGACCTAAAATACACCTGGGAGATGCACGTACAGTCTCCCGGGTGTCTTTTAGGTCCCTTTCGTTGGTGGTGTTGATGTTAGAGCGTTTTTGTAGAAATTGCAGCTTTAGTGCAGTGAAGGTGCAAATAATTCATTCATTTAGGCATGATTCGTAATGCATGTATTTGTCTGCTGGATAGAGGGTCAAGCAAGTGCTTATCCCTAATGGTGAGGGCTGTGGTGTGAGAGGAAGAAGCATGTTTACTGTAAATGATGAAAGGGAGAAAGTGGCTTTCATATACTCTGGCTGCTTTGTACTGTCAAAATAATAAGGGACATGTTTTGAAACTGTCAGGACCGTAAAAAATTCTTAGATTGTCTGTCCAAGTTCCAAATCTGAAGTCTAATTCATTCAAATGTATTATAGATTATACCATCTGTGGTCCCACCGCAAATAGGCGCCCAAACCATTTTTGTCTCTGACCCATGAAAATACTGTTATGTTATGAGTCACATACAGCAACTATTGTACTGTTGCATATGCTTTGTATAACCATCAGTGTAAAATAATTTGTTTGGTGTTTTTTTTCCTCTTCTTTCTACTAGAAATCTTCCTTTTTATGCAGTATAAGATCGGACATAAGTTTAGTGAATACATTTTTCTGCAATGTGTACAGTGTCTGGGTCAAGTCTGAGTCATACATCCCACAAGTCCAAGACAACACGGAGACCAAAACTACAGTATTAAGCCCCTAAAAGTTACAGTTTTACTTAACCCATTTAAACTACAGCTATATACCTTTTGATAATAAAAAAAAGAATAAAATGGACAAACAGCAGTGAACATTAATTGATCTTGGCTAAAATGGAATGTTAATTTAATTACAGTATCATTTAAAATGCTCTGTAGAAGGCATTTTTTGGTGTACTATATAGATTGGCATAATGTCGTGTTGTTCTTGTGGAAGGTTGTTTATCTAGACCAGTGGTGGAAATGATTTAGTGTTGTTTTGATACAGCTGCTCGTGGGACACTGGGAGGTCTTGGAGGAAAGGAAAGGAGTTAGAAGAGGATATGGGTAGAAGTTGATTTATCTGCAGTCTGAGCTTAACCTGAGTTTCCCTTTACCTCCAGACCTCTCAACTCTCAGGGATACAGGCACACAACACACCAGTTAGCTGGGGAGATTGATGTGGGAAAGGGTTCGTTTCTCATTAACTGTTTCGTCTGATAGGGAAAATCTCAAACTCTTGAAGTGAAAATGACACCCATAAACTCTCACAAGTGCTCACACAGTCTGGTGTGTGGACCCATTCATGATGATTGCTATATTCTTTATCCTAATTGTAGGTCAGTATTTAAACTGCTTCTGAGATTTATGCAGGAATTAAGAAATGCTCCTGATTGTCTCTGCACCACATTCACAAAGATTAGGCTCGAACTCTCTCCTACCATTTCCTTATTAAAAATAAACTGCCTGATTTTTCCATTGATGAGGCCCATTTTAGAGGGGATTAGGGGAACATTGTGAGGATTGCTCATGTGTTGCTCTGTTGCTAACGTTAAAGGGATGTGGGGCTTTAATACTTCAATATGTTTTGCATTAAGTCTGAGCATGTTTGCCTCCCTTGGGGAGTTAAACATGTTGGCAGATAACAAATTTTTCTTCAAGTTCAAATTTTTGCGTACCTCGCTGTGTGTTAGGAGGAAGGGAACAAATCAACTCATGGTGATGCGTTATTGTTTTTATTAAGAGATGCTTTAAAATCAGCTCAAGAAGTGTTAGCTTTCACACTTCGGCATTATGGGCAAGAGGTGAAATGAGAGATGGTTTTGTAATAAAATGGCACTTGAAGAAAAAGGTGAGTGTAAAGAAGTAGCAAAGAAATTTTTTAATAAACGTTCTTTGGTTTTGGCCTGGTTGTCTGTGTGGATTGGATGCTTGGTTTCTTTCCTGCTGCTAGTAATGTTTTGGCCCCCTGTACACTATTTCATCTCCGACACTGCCAGCATGGATATTTGGTCCTCTTTCTAATAGACAATGGCAGGGGTTGACTCTCCTTTGTGTGTCCGTGTGCACGTGTTCCTGTGTTTTGTATTGTGGTCCGGGCAAACCCAACTTGGCTCTGTTTGAACGGGGTAGGATAAAGGCTCATACATTTTAATATATTGCCCCCATGTCAAGCAAGAAGGAGCAAACACAATGCCGCAGGGGGAAAAGCTATTTTATAATGAGAATCGGCTTCAGAAGCACCAGTTTAAAAATGAAATCTGCTGCCATGTATTTGTGTATACAGACTAGATGTGGGAGGCAGTAGGGTTGCCAGGTTAGGCATTTGGCCCCCACTTTTTCTTTTGTTGTGACATAAGGGAGCAAATGGACATCTGGAGATGAAGACTTGCGGATTCATATCGAGTGTCCTGTAAAACACAGCACATTTTATAGGCAATTTCTGTCAAACTTTTTAACTACGTATTTGTGGCTGAGCTGTTTTCTCCTAAAAAAACATGGTTTCACATAATGCAGTTTACGGATCTGGAATGATAGAGACAAATAGGCTCATACAGTCAGCTGTAATATAAGTAGAACATGAGAAGGTTTTCTTTATTTTGTTACTGCTTGCATTCTGTTTCTGGTAGGGGTCTGGTAACTCATTTTTAGCATAAAGTATCGGATTATAAGAATACTTGTCTGTATTGCCTACTGTAAACTATAACTTTCAGTTTATATCTGTCATTCTTGTAACATACCTGGATGGGATTAGACGACTGCAGAAAACTTCCACAGCTGTGATGTTTTGCACTCCCTAAGCATGTTTATCTAAACTATAGGCTATAATATTTATGACTGTTTTTAATTCAGTCAGCGTACAGTTTTGATTTCGCCATCAGCTCAAGTGGTGTACAATATGTGGCAAGGGATCCATAAAGCCTTCAGTATGTTTTATCCCTTTCTTTCTTACGTGTATGGTTTCAGCATGTCTGACACCA
The DNA here is from genome assembly GCA_002120245.1 of Maccullochella peelii. NCBI lineage: Eukaryota > Metazoa > Chordata > Actinopteri > Centrarchiformes > Percichthyidae > Maccullochella > Maccullochella peelii. The sequence continues at coordinate 50,595 of LKNJ01000488.1, read as the reverse complement.
AGCTAAACACATTCATTACCGTATAAAATGAGACACTTTTTTTCCATTGTTTTAGGAATTCAAATTGAACCCTCACAAAGAGTTCATCTGCAGTATTTTTGAGTTCATCAGCTGTATTAGAAATGTGAGATTTCGAAACATGGGCTGTTTATGAGCAGTTGTTTTTTATTTATTTTTTTATTTTTATTTTTTTTTGTTTTTTTACCATGTCTGTGGGTTAGTATGCCAGTGAATGTTCTTGTATAAGAAATGGTGCAAATCGTTTTTCTACTTGCAAAAAAAAAAAGAAGCTGGACACGTACTGTTGTGATACAAATCCTTCTACCTCCCACTTTATCCTGCTCGGCACCAGCTCAGTCTTCAGTCATTCCATTACGGATATTTTTTGGAGCCTTTGGCCATCTGCACCCCGACAAGAACAGGAAATGAAGAATGAGGAATTAAGAGGGGTTCTTTTTAGGATATGAAAGCTTGAAAAAGAAAAGCTGAGCACCCCTTTTCACAGTTTAAGCCCGGGCTGCTACACAAATTGAGGCACTTTCTCTTTTCCTTTTTATACCTTTCTTTCTACCTCCCTTCTGTCTTTTCTTTGTTCATTCTTTCCTTCCTGTCTTTATTTATAAGGGCTGGGAGATATTTCATTCATTAAGAAAGTAGTTCACAGATCTTCATACATTTTACCAAAATTAGTCAGAGCATGAATGCTTTCATTCTAGTAAAACTTAAACAAATGCTCAATTAATTAACAATACCATTTGATGAATACTGTAAGATAATGCTGTGATAATTATTGCTATATTCATTTTAATCATATTGCCCTCCTCCTATTTCTTCCTCTTCATCCTTGCTTTCATTTTCTCCCTCTTTGTTGATCCTTTTTCTTTCCACATTTCTTTGTTGTGAGGATTGTCACAATTAAATTTCACTTATGCTTGAATTTTATCATGTAGTATATCTTAACCCATAGCCTTGGATTCTGCCAGTTGTGCCTGTAACAATTCAGTGAGCACACGGCAGTGTTATCAGATGGTCTCAGTAAAATTCAACAGGCTTGCCAACACAGGAGGGATGAAGGGAAGGGAAAACACAGGTTAGGCTTTATTAGCCTTGTTTCTATCTTTACCTTCTCATCTGAAGTTATGTTTTAGGAAGCCTTTGTGAAAACCACGCCTTGGGTGCATCTACAAAATGTTGTTACCCATTTGAAAATCAAATTGAAAAAGAAATAAACTGTTGCTCATAGATATGTGCATTTAAATAAAGATCTACGTACACAGAATTGCTTGTTGGTTTTGTTTTTTGTTTTTTTGACAGAAACATTCACAAGATGATGCCTGTTCTTTTCTTTTTGGCCTCATCATTTTGGCTAACATTCCATGCCCCAAGAGGGAAGATAAGCGCTTGGAGGATTTTCTGAATTCCTATACTGTTTTTCTCCCCTCTAATGTCCCTCTCTTTGCAGTAGTGTATTCACTGAAACAACTTCATATCCGTGTCATCTGAGAGGAGTAAATCTACTTAAACAGAGGTTAATGATGGGGTTCAGGTAGGAGTCATGATAGGAGATATTGTGTCACTGTCACATAATGTGGCTAATGTACCCCCGCATCCATATTTCCCCTCTTATTTCTCTCCCTCTTTTATTGTCTTTCTTTGTGAATATGAGGCCAGTTATAGAACAGCAGAACAGTGTAGGAGCCCCATCTCCTCTCATGCATATTCAAGCATGCGTGCATGCGCGCGCGCGCACACACGCACACACACTCTGTCTCACACACTGTGAAAGGCAGCTTGGCTCTTGGTCAAGGGATCTGTCCTAAAGACTGGTCCTGGACGGGAGAGCTGATCGCCAGCCAAGCAGGACAGTTACAAAGTGGAGCACGGGAGGCCCCACCATGTTTGCCGAGATCTAAAGCCTCTCTCTAAAGCTTTGTTTGCATTTTGTTCACTGCAGCAGCTGAACAGTACACAGAAAAGCCTTTTCTTACCCTTTCTCTGTCCATTCTTTTCGCTTTTCACTTTCTCTGACTCGGGTGCTTTCTGACAGTTGATTCAATTCCTGTGTACTAAAGGAAATTATGTGCTTAATTGGATTATTGGGAGTTTTCTTCAAATGAGTGCTCACCCACCCACACAGCCCCAGACTCTGAATTCTCCTCTGGGATGGGCTGTCCGGTACATGTTTCCAGACTCCAGTCTCCAGGATGAGTGTGAAATGGGTGGGAGTGTGTTAATTTTAATATTAAGTCATAGTAATTATAATAAATAATTAAATATTCATGATGTTAAGAGGTTTTGTTTACACTCTATCAAGGCAACATTCCCTTGTAAGCATTAACATTAATTGAAATTTGTTTATTTTTTTGGCTCTCACATTCTGTCTTTCACATACACATAGTAAAACTGTGAAAATTCAAGCTCATATGGGGCATTAAAGCAGGTCTAGCTGTCAGACATCTCTGCTGGCCATCACCTTCAGCGTGCTACTCGGCCCAGGTTTATAGAGACACAATAGTGTGCAAACGCATGCAGGCATCACTGGAATTTGCACCTGTGGTTGTGTAGTGGTGAGTTGTTCATGTTACTGAATTTCTCCTACAGAGAGGAAGTGGAGTCCAGGGCACAGATTAAAAGGCCTCTCTTCCCACCCGCGTGTGAATCACAAATCACACAGGGCCACAGTGCTTCCCCTCACCCAGGAACCCAACAAACACCCTGTTAAAAGCCGCAGCCACATCCCTGTGTTTTCATCTTACTGGGCACAGAAAGCATAGTTTGTATTCTAATTAAACTAGAGTGCGTACCAAGTTTTCCATGTGGACACCAGTGCTGCAGTGGATGTCTATGAGCTTGCCAATATAGTTCTTGTGCCTCATCATTGGGTATTTTGCATGCTGATTGCAAATAGTTTGGGGTGGCTGTTAAGAGCACAACTGATCATTCACCAGAGCTGTTATGTAGTGATGTATCATTAAGATGCTATATGTCAACATGCTATGTATGCTCTAACCTGATCTCCCTTGTTCTTGTCACATTCTGCTGACAAATGAAAATGTTGTCCTTATCGTGGCCTGGGGCCAGTTAAGGCCTCTGAGGGGATAATTGAACGGCCTATCTGCACTACGCAAATCCTAATTCTCCCTCTCAACAGGCCACTGGCGGCATGCTTTATGGGATTATTTTCTACTAGGCATTTTGAATGTTGTGGCGCACATAGGCCTTCCTTCCCACGTACAGTTTTCCCCCTTTCTCCTTGTCCCTGCCTTTCACCTTCTCGCCTGAGAGGATTAGTCAGGCTTCCGGAAACGGAGCACCACTCGGTGAGAATGAGACTTCCAAAAGCTCCTCCGAGACAGGAAGGAGCTGGACACTGGCTTTATTACAACAATTATTGCCTTCTCTCAATGTCTTTGGGGGTATTTTTTAGGAGTTAACAAAGAGTTGGCCTGTTTTTTCGCAGAGAATATCAGTGTAAACAAACAGATTTTTCTGCTACCCAAGAGACTGAGTGGAGTCTGTGGAGTCAGAGGGTATGAAGGGAAATGATTATTTGTTGAATGCATTATTGTTTGGTGGTGTGGAGTCTGTTGATTTGTGGCTACAGAGGAACTCTGCTCGCGGGGTCAATGATATGCTTTACCAATGCCTTTTTTCCTTTATCTCTAATAAATCTTTTTGGAGGCCAAAACACATTCTTTATTGAGATTAAAATATATCCTTGCCTTATTGACAGTTCCAGCAAAAGGGTTCATGTTCCAGTGGGTCTTAATCATATTTTATACTGAGCGAGATTAACTCCTTAAACAGACAAAGTTTGTGTACAAAATCGCACCCCTTCTTGTCAGTCTAATAACTGAGTCACTATACTGAATATGCCAGCATCAATATATCCGTAGAATTAGCTCAGATTAACCTTCACAGTGTAGGTCAGGCATCAGTGAGTAATCTGTTTGCTGGAGTTTAATCCAGCAGATGCTATTTGTATTCAAAATCACACATTTTGCTTTTAATAAAAAAAGATAGCATAGCATTAAGAACCAGTGATATCAGAAGATCAAACCCAGAAGATGAACAAGCAGAAGTGAGAAGGATGTTGTGAGTTTGATAGATTCCAACTTCCCTAAAAAATGTTGTTGAGAAAACGTGTCCTAGCACCAATCGCATACCAAATGATGACGTCTGTCCTAGAAGAAGAAGAAACAAAAGTAGGGCATGGCCGCCTGATATGTGTGGTGACTGCCCAGAAATAGAGAGTGGGAATTGGGGAGAAATTGCCTAGAATTCAAAGGCTTTCACAAAAGATTTTCAATTGTTGAATTTTGCACCGAGATTTCTTCCTGCGTGCAGGTGACCTGACCCACACTGTGAGTCATATTTTTTCCCAAGTCAAAGAACAGCTGTTATATTTTTTTTAGCTTTCTATTATAGGACTGTCCATCAAGAATAACCCATTTTTGTGCCACTTCTGATGTTCCAGCATGAGGGATGTTAAGGGTACTGTCTACAGGAGAGCTTTTACAAAGCATGATTAAATCATAAGCCCAATCTTAGTGGCATTTTAATTTTATAACCCCGTTACTCCAGTTCGTCTTTCTAATCTTCCCAACCCACCTGCTGATGTGTCCTTAACTAATGTGGTGCTCACTTATTGCTTGTGTCTGACAAGACTGACAAAAGACACCAACATAAATGTGAATTCAAAACTACAAGTGGAATTCTGTTATTGCAGTGTTAAAGCTCCCTGGGGCTTTGCTTGTGGGACCTGGTCACTACATGACCACCATCGTCTTAGCTGTCAGAATGTCTTTCATCTTCCTACTTGGACTCAGGGAGAGTGATCAGTATCTCCCCGTTATAACTGTCTCATATCTTCATGGCTTACAGCACTGGTTCCCGGCCATTTACCCATTTACTGAACCTTAAGGCTATCCTAAATCATTTCCGTCATTCTGGGATTCACCAGATCAGGGAAATGATGGGATTGGTTTCTCTTGCTATCTTTTCCAAACTTTTGTAGAAGTTCTTGGAAGGTCCTAATCTTGCTTTAAGATGGCTCCCCGGGTGGTCTATCGTATTTCAACAGGAGTTGTTCTATGTACTCTCACTGGGTTTTATCATTACTCTGGACATAAAACATAATGTAACTTTGGAAAAGCAAATGAATAGGAGGTCTGGCAACACAGTATTGAAACATTTCAGGATTTGATGAATCTGTCCATGGTTTCAAAAGGTATGGAGGCCCCTATTTGCCACACAATGTTTAAAGGCTTGATCAGTAGGGGTCTCGGCGTGTTCTGCCTCTGGCAGCTAGTAAGAGCCAAGGAATCATAGTCTGTGCTGACAATTGTTGTTATTTGGAAATCTGGATGCACTTACCTTTTTTCATGCCAAGAATTATCCAATATAGGCTACATTCCTCTTGAACTAGATATGTGGAAGTTGGTAAGTATTTGCACCTGTTTATCATTACCAATGGTACAACCTGTCATATGATATTATGTATGGAAATCAAACTTATAATTTTCTTTAGATCAAAAATGATCAGAAGGATTAAGTCAACTGTAGTTTCCGAAAGCTGGAAGAACAACACGTGTGATTGCAACATAAAGGCAATGTGCCTTATGGAAACAATTGCTTTCAATAAAGGATAGTCACTTGTGCTTTACGTTATGGGGAAAAGATAAATATGCTAACTGCTCTGAACTAATGACATTTAAGGTAATAATTTGTTGGTTAAAGGCCCTAAGATTAGATTATGTTGTCAAAATGCAATATTGTCTTCCTTTGTAAGCGGAACTGGCTTTTACACCCTTTACACTGATGGTTGGTGGCCATGGTTGACCGTTCTTATGGAAAAGTATTTTAAACTGATTGATCTTTGTCCCACACTTTGTTGTTAAATGGCAAAAGTAGTGGCTGACTTTATGTTCTGTGACTAAACACTGTTTTTTAGAAAACAGCAATTGGGGTCATGGCCCTTAGATAACTGGAACCTGCAGTCAAGGGGATAAAGCTACAGGTAACGGACTCTAGCTACGAACAAATTAATCTATTTGTAACAATTGTGACAGCCCCTCCCTTACATGCTCTCTTACTGTGTATAAGAAGTAGACACAGAGTTTTTTTCTTGCTCTTTGCTGTGGAGACCACTGATCTCTGTATGCTTGGAGTCCATTTGCAAATGCTTTGAATAAAAGACAAATCTTTATATTTTGCGTTTATTGACACAGATTTCCACCACACTGTCATCAGCACATCTGGCATCTCACTGAAGTCTGCTGGTGGATGCCATTATTAACAGACCTCTAAATCCTATCATCATTACCTGAAACTTGATCTCAGGTTACTGTTAATGACTTCATTACGTGTTAGTGTATTCCCTTTGTCTACAGCACTACCTGTTAGCTGCTTGAGAGTGGGTTTTCAAGAATAGGTGTCAGCCTTGATATTTATTGTAGCAATGACTGGCAACCTATGCTACTTTTATGCTGTGATTCTTTTCATGCGTATTAAATCACATACGTGTACTACAAGGACACATGCATGGCACAGCAGGAGGAGGGTGTGAGGAGTGCTCCCTATACATGTGTGTACTGCGTGTTCAGCTGTCACTGAACCACAGAAGCCCTTCCTCCTCCTCCGTTCCCTGCTTTCTCTCTCTATTTTACCTTTGCCGCTCCTACTGTATTCCTGTCTCCCTTCTGTCCTCCCGTCTCCTGCCTTTCATTTCTCCTCTCCCCCAGCTCTCAGCTGTGCCTCTGGCATGAACTTAAGATGACACTGATTCAACCCCCTGAAGTGTAAAGGGTCCTGGGAACCAGCAGGACCAAAAGCAAAGTACCTTGGAACAACAACACCATGGAGTACCTTGCTTTATAAACTTGATCACACCTGGGCTTAGCTGTACAAAATAGTTTTGTCTTTTCTACTGTGGCCATAAGCTCTGCTCCCAGAGTTGGCAGTTAATTAGTTGGTAGTTGATGTATGTAGTGTCTCCAGTGTCTTACATCCTGACTCAAATGGATCTTAAGCATTCAATACTTGGATACCCACCAGTCATCTGACATGAGTCCACAGCAATGCATTACAGAGGGAGGTTAGCATGGCAGTAACCATGTGCTTGGCATTTAAAAGACAATGTCACCCCTAGATTTGTCTTCCTACACATCATAGCTGTATCCCCCAGCTTCAGTGCTACCGCTCTATACTGGCACAGAGGCAGGATCACAGCTATGACACTCCTATGTATCTCATTCAGCCACAGAGAATGGGGCTAGTGAACCGAGTAGCCCCCCAACACTGGCCTCTGCCTGCACCTGCAGGCCCAACTGATGTTGGAAAGCTGGAAGGAAAAGGGGGGAAGTGAGTTTGAGATCTGAGGAGGCTTGGATCCAGTTTAAAAGTAAAGCTTGGACAAGAGACAAGAGTATGACATTATACTGTATGGGGGACCCAATCAGAGAGGTCTAACAGAGAGAAAACAGGTCACCTTAAAGCTAATTTCTGTGTTAGATATCCACCATGATGGACTTGGTGAATTCTTTGTGAAGTGAGGATGGGAAGAAGGAGAGTGAATGGGGGTTACCAGAGAATCACTGGCCCCCCTGCAGGTCATTCAGTCATTCATTTTATAGACCTCCCTCTACCCTCACTTTTTTGTTGCTGTTGTGGTGTCCATCAGTGGAAGTGAAAACGGAAAACGCAGATTAAGAGTGGTCATGCAAAATGGATGATGTGTGTTGGCATAAAGTGGATGACAGTTTCTACCTCTTTTCTTGGTGGGCCCTTGCTGGATAAGGCTGTACATGTTTTCCTCACAGAAACTCAGCCTGATGACCTTTTCTGTCTGTTTGGATTCATGATGTTTACAGATGTGCTCAGCTTATGAAAAAACAGCCCCTCTCTCCCAGTGGGGCAGCCATCTTTAATCCAGTAAAGAGCACAGGGATTTGGTCGCCCCTGGCCTGCCGTAAGGCCCTTTGGAAACCTCTCGGCCGTGAGAATGGGGGCTGGGGTTGGAGGTGTGGGTTGGGATGTGTGTAGCCATGCAGGAGGGGCTGGGGACAGTCTTTGTGAATTTAGTTAATCTAATTTGAGCTCTTTCCCCCCTAAGGCCATTTTTCTCCCTCACCACTGCCCCTGTTTCAAACATCAGTCCAAGCTGGGGAAAGTTTCACGTGTCCCTGGTGAAAATAGGCTTTGTTTAGTTTAATCCAATATCCTCATATGTTGAACCTGAGGGGAATATAACTGTGAGTACCCACTGAAAAAAATGGTAGAATCTCTCTGCTGTTGTGTGTGTGATGCAATCTAATTAAAATGGAAAGCTGATACACATGGGAGATCTGAGCAATATTGCAGCATAACATGTGTGAAACTTTACCAGTCAGGTCAAACATACAAATAATTTTAGGATACAACAAACAGTGTTAAAGATGGCTATGCATTGGGAAAAAACTGATCCCATTTTTAAAAAAGTTTTAAATGTACGTAAATATGTTTATATGGACAAATAAAATTTACCATTGATTAAGGGTCATTTGGACAGGGACAATCAACATCTTTGTTAATAACGGTCTGTAAACCTGTTTGAACTTTAGTATTTATCAAAGGACAACTTCAAACAGAGGCCAGGGTGTTGATGCTGTGTATAGAATGTAAATGAACCACTTAGAAGCCTTTCTTTGGAGTTTCACACCTCTGATTAACTCATTGTGATGCTGTCGGATATCAAAAGGGTATTAACTCATTAGGGTTTGCCCTTGAAGTTGCTCCTGAATATCATCAGGGTCTTGTAATCCTTTTTAATGCATCAGTGAGTAGGACGGTGGTTCAACAAAATGATTAATGTGACAGCCTTTCTCACCTAATGTTCCCTGTGTTTTGCATGAATGGGTTGAAAATTGGTTGATTAATTTAGGAAATGCACCAGTAATGGTGTTAATGTTGAAGGGTTGATAGTAAATGGTGAATGTTTGCTTTATCAGTCTGCTTCCATCTAGCAAACCCACACCCCCTCTTATCTTTACTTCCTTTTCTTTCTCTTTCTATCTTACTTTTTCCTTAGCTTTGTAATTTTAGTGTCTTCCCCTCTGCCCTCCTTTTTAACTTAAGGCAATAGGTGGTGAAGGGCAGGAATGCAGATGTGGGACTGTAAGGATTTATCACACTAAAGTGTGAGGGCTACTGCCTGTGCTTCTGTGCCTGGAGATGTAACAGTTTAGTGCCAACAGCACTCCCAACACAGAGCCAATACAGCATTTTATTGCTTTTTTTAGTTTGATTCTTTAGACCAGATACTCTGTGGGTGCAGGGACAGGAATGGGGGGAAAGGGGTCAGGGACACTGGGTAAAGTAGTTTGTGTGTGTATGTGTGTGCATGGGTTTTCTGTGTGAGATTTGTAATTGAGGAACATTACCAGCAAGGTAATAACATAAGAATAGTTTATCTCCATTTTCTTCTCATCTATCTCAGCTTTTGGCACTTAAACATGCTCTCTCTCCTCTTGCTCTCTCTCACCCTCTCTCCCCTCCCATTCCTTCTCTTTCCACTCCTCTCACTCTCCCTGTCCCTTCCTCCTACTCTGCCTCTCAGGTTACGATGACCGGGGGTTTTCTTGCTTCCATCTCGTAGAGTGTCTGTGTGTGTCTGTGTGTGTGTGTGTGTGTGTGTGTGTCTCCCTCAGCGCTGAGCTGTGTCCTTGTCCCTGCCTCCTGGCAGCGAGGAGCCACCCAGCAGCCGGTCTGTGATTGGGCAGGGGAGTGGGGTTCTTGACACAGCTTGGTGCTGACTGCTCCGGGACGTGTTTCAACAGATGGTCGAGGTTAGAGAGTGTCATCACATCGGAGAGAGGATTAGAGGAGAGAGGTTGTCTTCCAGGAGCTGTGTGGTCCCCCCTACTCTTCAACCCTAAATCCCAGCACCCACGACAGAAACCCCTCTATGAGCGAGGGGAGACCCGGTGAAGAAACGCCAGAGAAGAAAACACAGACAGGAATCCTATCCTTGCCTCTCACTCGGACAGCACTCTGTTCTCCTCCCTTTCAGGTACTTAACAACTTTCTCACTGTCTTTTTTGTCTATTTCCTGCTATTTTCCACCCTTTTGCCACTGCTTTTGCAGTGTCTGTGCCTGTTAGTTTGTTCAGTTGGCAGTACATTTTGCAGTAAATCTGTGTTACGTGTACAGCAGCTCTGTGTGCGCTAGACTTCATAGTTTTCCCCCTGAATGACAGGAATTCCCTCTGTCGCAAATAACTCCATCTCAGGGGATTAGAAGGCAGCACATTCCATTAATGTCATTTTTTCCCTCAATCCATGAGCACCCATCTGTTTTCTGAGTGCAGGATATTTGAAAGTGAAATGAAGCTACTAGATTTGAAAAAGCTTGCTGTCACTTGAAAAAGTATGCTTCATATTGTGTCAGTGGAGGCATCCTATGAGTTATAATGGGGGGGGGCAAGGGTTAAAACATTCAGTTAGTATTTTATTCTGTTTGTATATCTTTTTTTAATCCTAAAAACTTTAGTGAAGATGAATTCCTTATTGACTGTCAGTTCATATAATAGGGAATGAAAGCAGAATTTTTCTACATTCCCAAAACTCAGTGTGGCATTTAACATTCCCTGACTTCAGCCCACAAGTTTTTTTTTCATAAATCTTATTCAGAGTGCACCTCTGGCAGATCGTGTCAGTATACGCCAAATGGATGAGCTGCTGTAGAGCGCTTTCCGGACAAACTGTCAGAGCTAAGCAAAGAGGCAGAGACTCGGGGAATGTGCACCTCACTTCAGCTATTTAACTCAAGTCAAGTGAGAGGGGAAACTTGCCAGTGGAGTGGGAATATGATGTATAGTATTTATACCTAGCTCCGGGCACTGTGTGTGTGTATGTGTATGAGGTGTTTGCGAATGGAGATTGTGCAGCTGTGAAAGGCGTTGTGGACAGCAGCCGGGCTGAGAGGAGAGGAGGTTGTATGGGTGAAAGCTGCTGTTGTGTGAATTTATGTTTACCTTGGTAAACCAGCCGTAGCTACACTTCCTGCTTGTTACTTGAAGTATTTAACACAACCACCAATAGGTTGTGATGACTGCTGCTTTAAAGCCAGACATTTGTAAAAACAAAAAATTCCTGTATGAGCAGATCAATGAGGGAAGTTGATAGTCTTTTTAATTTAGATACTGGTACAGTTAGAACTTTCTGTGAGTGAAGTTTGACTTTCTTTCTTTATTAACCAGAGAGACATATGTACATATAACACTGCATCTGGATGATATTATAGTTCTTTTATTTTAAAGACCAAGTGAGAGACTTGGAACTCTGTTCTTTATTGTGTAGTGGATCAATGTGTACACCTAGTGTACTAGCCCACTTAAACTCGAGAATTTATCCTTCTGCCCTAGTTTTCCTAAATGGCAAAATTATGCTGCAGTCCTAATCAAAGCCGATTGCTCGCACCAGGCACAATTAGCAGACTGGCTTACATTTCAATACATCGGCAGTGCCAATTTGTGTTACAGAATGAGGAAGCTGGAGAAATATGCAGAAGCCTAACTTCAAACTCTCAGTATTGACGAGACTGATCCGTAAATATTTCCTTCACTTCAGTTTCAACCTGCAGCGTTTAGATTCAATTTCTGATGACCCTACCCAGAGCATAGCAAAGCAGCTTTGGGGCATTTTAAAGCACAGTGCCGAATACCAGCTCAGAAGAGAAGGGAGATCCTTTAAACAGTTTAGCTTCACTGTGCTACAAACAAGAGCGCGAGCAGCTGCTGCAAATAATTAAGTTCTGGGGGGTAGAGGCTTGCCAAGACAAACGTTGTTCCAGTAGCAGCTCTGCCATCACTTGAATCTACTGTGTGTGTGTGTGTGTGTGTGTGTGTGTGTGTGTGTGTGTGTGTGTGCGTGTGCGCACATGAAATCAATAAGTGAAGTAATTCATTCTTCTGATAGGTATGGTGAGTGACTGAGTGTAAGGGAAGAGGTAGTATGCGCTTTTTCATTATTTGTACAAACAGGTATGTGTGTGTGTCCTTTAAATGTCAGCCACAGTGAATCAGAGACTTCCCAGACAGCTTGCGCGACTTCATACGCGCCGACTGATGAACAAGGTCAGAGGCAGTCACGTCAGACTAATTACTTGGAAGAAATGAAAATTAGCATTGGCATTACATATTTGCATTAGTTCTAATCTGTGCTGCATCTCATTTAAGATCTAGTATGTGTGAGCCTTTTCCATTCCATTCTTTCTTTTTCATTCACTCAAATAAAAAAAACCTGCCCTCTCTTCTCTTCTTCTCTCCAAATCAGTACAATCATTTTTTATCTCAGCCGAGCCAGACTGTTATCATGCAGCATTTTGCTTTCTCAACGACAGAAGTTATGAATTCTATCATTATAGGGTTGGTTGCAGTGAAATTGAAAGCCTTGTATATGACTTTCCATTGTCCTGCAAGAATAGGGAGATACTCATCTCCAACCAAAAAAAAAAAGAGTTCAGATGGTGTTGAAATGGAGAAAAACTGGATCTGAACTGGAGAATCGTGCATTATCCAAACTGCCGTGAATTGTTTTGATCAAATTGCACCTAATCAGTTAAACTGGCTGACAATTTAATAAATACTCTTTCTGAATTATTTGACATTGTTTGGAAGACAAGCAGTTCCTCGCATTTTTCATCTCTCTGGAAAATACAGAAAGAAATGCTATATAACTATAGTTTGTGTGTTCTCTTGTGTGCGAGCATGTTAAGAAAAGATTTCCTAAACCACCCTCTCCTCCTGGCACTTGTTTATCTCTTCAGCTTAATGATAGTGTTCCTCATACTAGCCTGATTGCATAGTAGCACTGGAGGAGATTGCACAGTCCTATCACTGCAAATGACCAGTATTTGAACAGTGAGCATTTGGCACGCTTTTATTTATGTGGGATCTAGAAAGGCTATCTTTAGATGAGTCAGCCACTTTCTCAGTTCCTTTTGTTGTCCCTACTGATCAAACATTTCCATGGAGTTTCAGTGCACTTACATACAGCCCTTAAAGGTGTCCTTGACTTTTGAGGACATATCTCCAGGGAAATATACCATGCATATCTGGATGCACCCAGGCACACTGCATAGATCTATTTTGGGGTCTTGGGTAGCTCACAATAGCACCCCCAAGTGTTTGTTCAGCCTCTCATTTGAGCGGTAAAGGTCAGGGCATGCAAACATCACATTCTCTCATTGGTAGGAATGCCTGATCCTCCGACCTTCGATCTAGTACTTGCACACGTTAAACAGAGCAGCCAACTAGACCTGTCTTCGGTGCTTTACTTTTTCTTTTTTCTTTTTTTTGCGTCTGCCGTTGTTCCCCTTGTCTTTGCCTTGAGCCTCTGCCCTGATGACTAGTTGGAAAGAGAAGATATGTTTTGTGAAGAAAAGGTTTTTCATAGTTCTCAACATGGTTCAGCTATGCAACAGCCAGGAATGACCCCTGACCAGGTCCTTGCAATTTTGGCCTGAGAATGAACAGAGAGAAGATGTGGGATTGCTGTTAAGCTTTATTCATTAATGTGCACTTTTAGCCACCGAGTGACTGAGAGAGGATTTTAATGCTTTTTCTGTGATGTCCGGAGCAGCTTTTGTTCAAATGTCACTGCACACAGATGCAGCATGGGCTTAAGAGGGAGAAAGAGAAAGCCAGAGGAAGAGGGATAAAGTAGAAGAGGCCAAGATAAGAGCAAGGGGAGGTGTGAACGTGTGATAAAGAGGGGAAAGAAAGTAGTAGTTTGAAGTGGACAGAAAGTTCCAATGATCGTCGTGATCAGATGCTGGATCTTGCGCACACGTTCTTGGTTGTCCCCCCACACGTGCGCACATTTGAAATACATGAACACAAACATAATCTTCTTGTGACACAGGCATGTACAAAAGAGAAACAAAAAAAAAGTGTACACACACACACTATCCACAAGCTTACCCCCTCTGTCCTCCACCCCCCGGAGGGCTGCACTGTCCCTGCTTTGTCATCTCTCTTGTCCAATAATCCCCTCCCCAGGGAGAAGCAATCTGTTTTAGATTTGAAAGAGAAAGGGCCCTGCCTGTATCACGTACAATTAAGCAGCCGTCAGAATATGTCGGCGCAAGTTTGGAGGGAGAAGTGCTGCCACTGGGGGGTTGTCCCTTTCATCTACCGCCTTTCCAGAATGGAGATAATGGGGTAGGAGGGTTGGAGGGATGGGAATGGATGAGGGGGGCAGAAAGAATGAATACATTTCCTCACCCCTCCATCCCGCGCCACAGCTCAACTAATAGAAGCCAGCATGCGTTTGTTTCAGCTCTTCTGCTCCCTTTCTTCCCTTCTCCCCTGGAGCGGGCAAACACATTCAGCCTCTGCCAGCACTCCCCTCCTATGCCCACGCGCATCTATGCGTGTGCATGCACAAACACTTATATGTGTGGACTTGGCCATGTGCTGTTGGTAGCCTCTGGTCCTGTTTGCCCTTACTTGAACAGCCCAACATTGCCATGTGGATGCAGAGTGGCTGGATATATGAACAGTTGTAGTATTAAAGGTTGAGCAACTTTGTTTATACTGACAAACGTCCAGCGTTGCATGACACACATTATCTTTGCTTCGCTTTTCTTGAACTGCCTGCGGCAAGTTCAGCTGAGTTTGGCGGGTGTCTCTTGAACATGTTGGGATGATGTGTTGACTGCATTCCTTCAACTTTGGCTCAATGTAAAGGAATGGAAGCATTTGCAGGGGTTAGCTTCCTCTTTTAGGCTTTATAAGTGAATTGGTCTTCAGTAGAGATCGTGTTTTAGATTTTTTACAATGCACTAAGAACTTCAATTTTTGCCAGACAGGATAAAGTTAATTAAATTACAAATGACGTTACTACATGCTTTGGAAAGCCACACACTGAGCCAGAGGCAATGGAAAGGAGAGCTCCCCTGTATACAAATTACAGGTTATGTGTCTGTCTGTGACTGATTCTTACTCTGGCTGTTTCAGTGAATGACTAGTGCCTCGTGAGTAACACACAGAGTATATGATATCCGAATACACACACGCATATCTGCCCACAGACATGGACAGAGGGGAGTGCTGAACCGGCACAGGTGCAATGGGACGAATGTGTTTTTATGAGCGGTATCATGTTGGTGTGTCACAGAGTCATGGAGAAGTTTATGACGTCCAGGGTCACGCAGGCTGGTTCTCATGGTCTATGTTTGTCTACGGTTCCCAGAGAATATGCCTACACATGTTCCACATTTTTGGGGTGTTTAGTTTCGTGCGCCAGCAGCAGCAGCACTACACTTAACAGGGGTTTGCTGACTGAGCTGCTACCACCTCACCTTGTCATTGATTGCCACTTGATTTGGTTTGTACTGTGCATAATTAGGGGAAATTTTACTAAATGTTAAATGCTCATTCACATTTCATTCACTTACATCAGCATTAGCTGGCTCTACGGGTCAGTACATAGCACTGTTTCTGCAATATTAAGCATATTTCAGGTCACTTGGCTTATGCCCAATGACTAAAAAGAGAAATAATTGGCTACTGGGTCTGTCTGGTCTTTGTAGCAAGCATGTCATCCTGAGCGTATTAAGTCTAAATCATCCATTTTAGCTATTTTTAACTTGTAGCTAACTGGCTTTATCAACTAAATCTAAACAGTTATTAGTAACAGTGAATTTATAATTGGGTATACTGTGTTTTATTGTTTGTTTGATAAATGTTGATCATCATCATAGACAAAACAGCTGCTAAACTTGTTTTTGCCTTGAATTTGTTTATTTCAGGTGCACACAGTCATCTGATTGTCTGTTTGTTTGGAATTATGTCATAAATGTGATGTTTCAAGGCTGACTTTCCCCAGAAGCACAGTACTTGTTCAGTTTGAACCCAGAATGTTCTGTTTACCTGTTTGTTCTCCTTTTTTTTTTTGGCTGCTAAACACATCTGTCTGTTGGCATTGACATAATTCTCTTCAGTATGTATTATGAGTTAAAAGGACTCTATTTTTATTCTAAGCGCAGACCCACACAAACACAGAGATGGGGTGAAAGTACAGCTCATTTTGTGTTATCCTACCTTTCTACTTAAATCAAGTTAACACGTTATCCATGAGATTGGTGCATCAGTCACTCAGTAGTCCATGTGGATCTTTATTTCTTTAAACTGGTCTGACAACATATTTTTTTGCCAGTGAGTAATCAGTGTATATAGAGAGAACTGCCCACATCTTCCTAATGATGTGTTACTAGTTCACTTACTCAAACTATAGAACACAGGTCTTTTTTTCCTAGTTAATTTCCGCAATATACAAGACACAGGATTCAAGTCACACTTCTCAAGTCAGCAGTCAGTGAACATTACAGGGCTATTGAACTTGGTAAACTGCCGAGCAGTCGTTCAGACTTGGTGTATTTGCGCTTTCTCTTTCTTTCTCTGTGCCACCATGCTGCTGATTTCATGGAAAAGAAGTCAATCTCTTCTTGACAATTACCTCAGTGGAAACCCATTGAAGCAATTTGCCATAGCTCTCTTTTGTGGTAAAAGGAATAATTTATTTGGGGTATATCTGACGAGTCAAAGAGACAAGAAAGCCACCCGCGAGTGAGCAATATGTTCTACTCCATCTCGCGCTGACTTTCTCTGGAGCACTCACCAGCCTGATGGAGTGTTTCTGATGGGAGTGTGGGTTTTGACAAGAAAGAGGCTGGAGGAATATAAATGCACTGTATTTTATTCATCTGAGGTCGTCTATCGCTAATGGTTTCCATTCATGGCTTAGAACAGATTTAACAAGAAAGTGTTTGCTTTAGGCTCATATCGTATAACTGTGGCTGCTCATCCTCTGATTGTGATTCCATGTTTTCATATCACACTATAAATCAGAGGGAGTGGTTTCCCTTTCGTTCACTCCCCCCCCCCCTTCTCTCACCCTTTTCCTCACCCCCTGAATAGTAAATCTGCTTTTCCACTTGTAAAATTGAACCTCAGTTGAAAAGCAAACCTCCTGGAAGAACAGTATATGTCTTAGGAAAAGTACAGAAAAACATTAGGCATGTGCATTTGTATTATATTGATATCATAAGAAAAGCAAATGTATGCAATACTGTGTGTCCGCTAACTTTGAACAGTGGGGGCAGAAATTGGCCTCTCGGAATTTCCTAAATTTCCATCAGGGCACTGAACATGATAATGAGTGTACATGAGTGGTACCAGTCATATTGACCCGAACAAAGCCCCATTTGTCAGTGTTGCCAGCATGAGGCTTTTGCTTAGATATACAGACCTCAAAAAAGGGTGTCCATAGCTATATGGATATGCTATTTAACTATACACTTAAATACACACCACCTTCAGGACAGGAACACACATGCGCACACACACATACAGAAATAAATACAGGCAGCTTTCCCCATTTCTGAATGACCTTGTGTGTTTTTTTAATCATTTCCCTGTTAGGGTTCTGAAAACCCCCTCATGATTTCCAATAGACCACCTGGTGGCCCGCAGGCCATTCCCACTTTGAAGTCTTTTGGACCAGGATTCATTTAATTATACATTAAGATGCATCCATAATATTGATGGGGTGGCCTTGGCACTACAAAGGGTCTCTTACCAGGTCCGAGAGAAACAGGAGGGGTTTAACTAATGGCCGTGAATGCACTCGCTCCAGGTTCACATTTCACTGAATTGAGGCCATTCTTCTTCATTAAAGTGGCCTGCGTTGTACCCCAAACACTCCACATACCAGTGGATGGGAATCATTTCTAGCTGTAACATCTGAAGTTTTATAGTTGTAACGTGGACGAAACAAAGATTCTGAATGCTCCTGTCAAGATTAAGAGTTGTGTGGCCATAAACATGTTGGAACAAAGAGCCAGTGATCGCTCTTCACTGCCTTGTACTTGGTTTTCTCACTGGAATTTTGTCATAGATCCTACACCAATTTGGGCATTTTGGTCAAACAAATCAGTGGAGTTAAGAGTCTGAAAACACCAAGGTCTGAGCATTTTCCGAGTGTGTGCCCACAGCCAAGTGAGTGCACTGGGACAGAGCTCTCCTTCAGTCAGCCCAGTGTGGCTGATGGGCGGGTCTTGGTGGGTACAATGTGCTGCCCTTGGTCTGCAGGGCACAGCGGGCCCTGACACAGGCCCTCCTCAGTGTAAAAGGCCCTCGTCAGTCCTCGTGGCAACCAACCAGCCGAATTCCCTCGGATTACAGAAATATTTGGACAAACCTTAATCTAAGGCCTTGCAATAATCATTTTTTCCCCTCTGAAATGGAGAGGGAGCAATCAGTCTGCACTGAAAAATTTCACTCGTCTGAAGCGAAAATCAAGAGATGTAACGTCGTTCTCCATCTTTATTTCTTCTGCGTTGACTCTCAGATCAGTTTGCAACAAACATGTTCTACACTCTATTTTTATTTTATTTTCATGGTAGACGTTTAAGTCACAAAGTTGTGACTGTATGCAGAAAGGCCTTTGCCGTCATTGCTAGCCATGGAGCTTATAGTCACAGAACAGCCTACAGAATTCAAACAATGCCAGCAGACTTTAATTCCCCTCTCTTTGCCATTGTTCCTCTGTGACGTGGCTGCCTTAGAGAGGGAGCGCGAGAGAGAACGGACAGGAATAAGAGGGGATTTGAGGTGCTTTGAAATGGCCATTGTCCTTAATAGTAAGGCCCTTTTATGAATTATTTTAGTGGGGCATGGCATCTGGTTTGGGTTTGACTTGCATCTTATTTTGGGAAAGTGAACCCCCTCACCTCCAAACTCTCCATGTTAACTTGAGCAAGATTCAAAGCCTGTAGGCAGGCACGCATTAGAGGACAAATACATTGCCTTAAGGGATACATGGATTCATGGCTGTCAATCAGTGTGTTTTTCACAGAAGAATTCCCTTATGTGTCTTCCCAGTGTGTCTGCTGTTTTGCAATGACTGCTGATAAATGTATAGACTGCCACTGCTGACTGAACAGAACCTCAACCAGATGCAGCCATTGCTGAAATTAATATGCAGGCCAATCACAACCAGGATTTTACAAGACTTTTGTTACTTTTATACCTCTGCACTGAGCCCCCCTCCACTACATTTTTTTTCCCCCTCTTAACCCCTGTGTGTGGGTAGCCTCAGGTTGCTGAGGTTAGGTTAACAAGCATCATCAAAGCCATATTACCACTCGGGTCAGAGGAGGGTCAGGGTGCAGCAGGGTGTGTGGTTTGAGGCCCTAACTGGAGGGCACAACTGCCAACCAGCCAAAGAGTACTGCCCTGGATGGTTACACAAGCAGCGACTCTATTATGTTCAGCTTTACTCAGCGCACAAAGCACAGCTGTCTGTGCAGCCATACCAAATCACTGAGCAATGCTGCATGTGCCAAAGGAGAGTAAGTGAAAGAGCTGTTTTCTGCGAGTAAAGTAGGAAAAAAAACGTTACTAATCTTTACTTTCAAGATGGTAGAGTGTTGAGGTGTGCTAAAAGTCCCTAGTGTTGATGGCCATTAATCTGAAAATTGCGCATCTTTTATGTATCTGGCAGCTGTGTGTCTGAAAACTCCATAGTGGCCTTTTTGTTCCAGTCCTTTGAACTCCTGGGCATTTTACGTTCTTCCCATCCCTCCCCAATATTCCTCCCCCAGCTTAACCGTGATGAGTACAGTAAAGGCTCATTTAAAGGGTCATTAGTGCTAATCCTCCAAAACAATGAGGAAGGAGAAACGATGCTCCCTAGTTCTCCGACTCTGTCCAGGAATAAAGACCTCTTGTCTGTTCTACAGATGTATAGAAGAAGCCTGTTCTACTTATATCATGCTAGATGACATAAATAAATGACTCATTCAAAATGAAGGATTTATGAAAATGACATGAAACATTCTCAGAGGGTTCTCAAGGGGTTCATGAAATTGGCAACATGCATTTTAATTCAGATTTTGGAGGCAAGTAAGAAGCGGTGGCAATAACAGAAGAGAGGTTCAGAAGCCAACTGTATAATAACTTTCAGATTTTAGCAGATTTGCTCATATTGTTTCTTGTAAGTGTATGAAATGCCTCTTAAGTTTAAGTACATCCAGCAATGTTTAGAGCTGCATGCACTTGGGTACCCTGCCTGCTGCGTGTGTGCAAGTGTGCCTGAGGACAAGAACTCTGGATAACACTTTTTTAAGCGTGTATACAAAACACTCAGATGTGACTGTGTCTAAACACACTGATGTAATTCAGTTAATCTTATGCAGTTAATCCTGATAACTAGCAATGATTAAAGCAGTATTTAAACTGTCCAATCTGGACAATTTAAATACTCTCCAACTTTCAAATCTGGAGCAGATGTAGTTTTTAATATACATATTAATACAATATATGAAGTATGTACCATCAATAGTGCTTTGTGCAGTAGATTTGTCACCCTTGACAAAAGGTTTCAGTGGCTATATTATGCATATTTGTGTATGTGTTTTCATACATACTCCATGCTTATGGAAATGCTCCAGATCAACACAGACCACAGAACACATTAACGGTACCCTCCTTGCCCTCTCTGTAGTCACTGGACTTTGACTTTGTCCATTCTGATAGACTTACAGACTAAGGCTGTTTTTGCTGCTTAACTATTGTTTTTAGAATTGGAAGCATGCAAGGACAAAATGCCTGCTAAATATCTTTGATTACATGATTGTGAGTAAAGTCACTCTGTTTTTAGCAGCCACTAATCTCTCTACGTACTCGTCACTTAGCTGGTCATTTCCTCGAGCAGCTTAAAGCTCCATATGTCACATTAACATGAAAAAGTCTGGTTACCGAGGACGCCACATAAATAAATAACTGTGGTGTTTCCTTTGATGAGGGGTGACTTTGAGATGGACAGCTGTCAAATGATCCAGGGGTATGTTCGGCAAACGCAGAGCTGCTAGAAATCCTTTTGGTCACAAGTGAACTTCAGATGACCTAGTGAGGAAAGTGGATCAGGTGAAATGGAGTTAGGACGAGAGGTAGCCCAAAGGACAAGGGCAGGTCTGCTCTCGTTCGCAGCAGCAGCTGTGTCGTTTTGCCTGCGTAATTTCGGCCCACATCCCATTGGTCGTTATGTGTGGCATTTTATTAGCCCTGCCATCTCTGTTGTTTCAGACAGTGTAGCTATTGATGCCACTATAGCAAACCACATCAGCACCACAAGGTTTGTATCGGATTCCACAATGAACCTCTGTTTTCTCATCTCTCTAGGTCGCATGAAGAGGCTATTGCTGGGAACCATTGGCATGTTAAATTGAATTTGCGCTGGGTGCTAACATTACACTAGTTGGCTGACTGGCTTACAGTTGATTTCAAGTCTTCCACACACAGCTTGACAGAAACAGAGACTTGAGTTTTGTCTAGATTTGGGCCACGTCTATTGTTTCTGGGAAGCTTTCCCTTTTTTTGTTTTTTTGAGGACCTGGACCCTCACAGCAGGAGAATGTGTTTTTTTTTTTTTGTTTTTTTTTTTTGGTTGAAAGCCTTGTGTGTGAGTGTCTTAGGAGTTTCTACATGTCACCATATGTTTGTACAGTAGTTTGTGTTGTTTGTTTGTGTGTGTGTGTGTGTGTAATTCACTGTGAGGTTCTGTGCACTCTGCCACCCTGCGTCAGAGGGGTGTTTGTCCTAACGGCGCCAATGTTTGCACAGGGCTGTCACGATGACTGGGCTAGCTGGCCCGGACACTGCTCATCTGAAACACAGGACAGACCAAAGTGCTCATAAAGCTCCGTCCAAAGCTCTGCTTATCACGGACAACATCTAACTAGAGGAAAAACAGATATTCACCCATTTGATGTGTTGGTTGGGGAAGGTAATTTATGGTGGTGTTATCTTATGTAGGGCTGTCTGTTTAGTACATCAATGAAAACAAATGTTTGCAGACTTTTCTGGATGTTAGTTGGACAAACATTGTGATATAGTATATAAGGGCTGATATGTGGTCTTTGTGTATATTACACTAGGCCTCATCCATCTTGCCATTCTTTCGTCATCCTCTACCAATCACCCCACCATCTACACTCATCTGAACAAAACTCAGCTAGGTAAAAGTAGATAAATCCTTACACATAGGCAGTATTTGTGAAAAGACTACAGCCACATATCAACATAGTGCATTCAAGACAAAAATAATTAGCATTTCACCCTATAAAAATGTTGATACACGTATCCCGAGTGCCTTCCATTGTGAGTCAGACACCATAAATGGTCACTTATTTTAGGTTATAGTTTCTACTCTTGCCAGTTTGGGACTGGCCCTTTGGGGAAAGTGGAGAGTAAGGGCGGAGCCGCCCAGTGGGGTTTGACCAAGCTCAGGTGTCACAGACCTGCCATTTGTTTTCAGGCAATTAACTCAGAATAGCGAGCAGTATGGTGCCGCTCGGTGGGATTGCTGTCCATAAGGCACTTTTTCACAGGCAGTGATGGAGTACTCATTGTTGCAGCGTCATAGTTCATCTCACAGCCACGAGCCATTCTTTCACACATATTGTCACTGAAAGTTACGTTCTAATTTAAATCACTTTTGTTTATATTACCTGTGCACTCAATCTTGTAATGATATGGTGGATTTATGGATCGATGTTTGGAATTTATTTAAACAAATGTGTCCTCTCTTTGGTCATGGCATAATATCTGCCTTCTTTTGAAGTTGGGGAGAGCTCAGGCTTAGTGCTAGGATAAATTTTACACTGGTCCCTGGCATTAAGAGAGGATATGCAGACTTTTTATGGCCAAACATGACATTGTAACAGAGCAAGCGGCTGCAAAGTGCTATGATGACTCAGGAGTAATCTGTGATTGGCGACAGTGGCACTGGGGTTAATGTAGCGGAACCCTCTCTCCACCTCCTGTGCCCCCTAACCCCCTCCCCCCTAGTGTGGTCCCATCCTCCCCACTGGCCCTCTTTCATGCTTGACTCACCAGGGGGTGATTTTTGAGTGACAGGTGGAAGGTGGACTGCGATTGGCTGGCACAGGAGAGTGGCTGTGGGTGTTTGAGGTCAGACAGCCAATGGCGCAGTCTCAGCACAGTTAGCTGAACAAGAGCTCTCCAGTAGTGACAGAGAGTTTCCGTGTGTGAGTGTGTGTTATCTGACACAGAAGGAGAGAGTGAAAAACACAAGAAAAAGTGCTTGGATAACATGAGAAAAGACCAAACAAAATGAGGCCTATGGGATTCTCTGAGGTGAGAGCCGTGTTTTTAGATCTTCACTGCTCTTTTGTTGCTTAAAATGTTTTCATGGGTTGCTGTGATTTAGTTATTTGTCAGTTAGGTGAGAAGAGTTGATGTTGAGGTTTTCAGGGGAGAGTATTGATGGGGTTTCGGTCAGGATGCAACATATGTTGGAACTGTTGGGTAAGTTTTCCTTGGCGGACCATCAAGCGCTAAAGTGCGGAGGAATGTTTTTTGGCTTCTCTGTTTATGGATAAACTGTTGTGTTTGAGTATGATTTGTGACTAGATGCACACAATTTCTCAGAAGTAAATATGCTTAAATGTTCTAAGAACGAATCTAGGATTTTCACTGACTGTCTTTTTGAGAATATAATGCAATCCTCTGTTCTACTACTTTTAAAAATGTCCCACTTTATTTCTCTTTTCCCTGTGTTCTTTGTTTTAATGTCTCCATGTGTTTTTCTCCTGTCTTTTCATAGTTGACCACAGCTGTGAGAGCTGCACGGGTGTGAGTGAGTGGCCTGGCTGGACCTCTTCCCCCTCCCTTCATCTCTCCATTAATCCTCTACCCATCCCGTCTCTCGCCGGATCAGGCACCATGCTGATGGTGTGGCTGGCTTGGTTGGCCCTGCTGTCTCTGGACTGGGCTCCAGGCAGCTGGGCCTTCATCACCACCAGGGCTCAGGGTCTGAGGGGTCGCATCCAGAGAGACCGCAGAAACATCCGGCCCAACATTATCCTCATCATGACTGACGACCAGGATGTTGAGTTGGGTAAGGTTGGCACACTTCCTGGTCTTCCTGGAATTCTGCAGACCCTATTTACTTTTCACTTGGGTCCTATTTTTTTCTTTACTTAAGAACAACTTTTTACAATGTTTCTTACTACCCCCCATTTTTCTCTCTATGCTGTCTTAATCAATTTCTTTGTCTTTGTGGTTATTTGCATCAGGATTTATGTGGTCTTTCTCCACACATGAAATATTAAATAGAGGCCATAAGCCAGAGCCGAATGACCATCTGGCCTATTAACTGCTGAATTCTAATTATTTGACACTCAGAGAGTTCAGTAAGAAAAGGTCAAGTGGTCTAAATAGACTGAACTGTGTTTATCCACATGAAAATCAAGTAAATATCATTTTCGTTATTAAAAAAAAATTTTTTTTGTCATGGTGTGTATTGGCACAACCTGTTTTTCATTGTATTAACAATGCATGCACTGTAACAAAATTAAGATTTCAGTGAAACTATAGCACTCAGCACTGACCTCCATACCTTGTCCTCCAGGTTCTCTCCAGGTAATGAATAAAACCCGCAAGATCATGGAAGATGGAGGCACAAGTTTCACCAATGCTTTTGTCACAACACCCATGTGCTGCCCATCACGGTCCTCCATGTTGACGGGCAAGTACGTCCACAACCACAACACCTACACCAACAATGAGAACTGCTCCTCCCCTTCCTGGCAAGCTCAGCACGAGCCACGCTCATTCGCTGTCTATCTCAACAACACCGGCTACAGGACAGGTTGGTGAACAAAGACTCTCACGTATATGGGCACTTTTGTGTGTACAATATAGCATTAAGGGTCTGCTGTATGTCCACCAAAGACATCTAAATGCAGTGCTGGTGATGTTTTCCCATTATTTAATATGGAAAAGTGGCATTTTTCAGGCTATGTTTAGGTACTATCTCACTTTTTGCCAAGATACAGCTCAAATGTTGTCCTGCCCCCTCTATATTTACCCAATGCAATTTTTTTACAGTAAGCTAGACTCCACAGCCCTGCCTGGCTGTCTGCTGTGAGAAATACAAACACTGTGAGCGTGCCAGGTCGCTGTCATGTCTCATCAGACAGTGTCTGTGTGAGTGATGGGCATGCGTTGGACTGGGCAACTCAGTGGGGTCCTGTGGGCTACAGCACGGTCTGCGATTTTCGAGCTGATGCATTAGTCTGCAATTAGCCTTCTCTGGGACAGGCTGGCTCCCTGCCCAGCCTATCCGAGAATCCTGTGCAGTGAAGCAAGGGAAAAAGAGACGAGCAAAAAAGTTATGCGTCGCATACTTTCACACACAGATAAAGTCACACAGACGCACAGAATTGAGATTTTCACAGGTACAGGCGTAAGCAAACAAAGAAAACATGCATTTATTGGACTGCAAATTGAAAGAAACCCTCCTTTCTCTCTCATGCAGGCTTCTTCGGCAAGTACCTCAATGAGTACAATGGCAGCTACATCCCACCTGGGTGGCGCGAATGGGTTGGATTGATAAAAAACTCCCGCTTCTATAATTACACTGTCTGTCGGAACGGTTACAAGGAGAAACATGGTGCCGATTATGCCAAGGTATGTTCCCATAATTTCTAAAAAGGGACCATTAACTCAATCACTCATTTGTTTTCCCTTTATGACCTAATATAAAGCCTTTGCCTGACAAATTGCAGGTTCAACTCCACTTATAAATACAGACAGTGAAGCACTTCACTTATCACGGTTTTGTGATCCAGGCTGACAGGAATTTTCATTCGAGAATTAAAGGGAATGAGCTGACGTGAGGTGGCGTCTCCTCTTTCTGCAGCATCCTCTTATTATGACGCACCTTACCTCAACATTTAGACCCTGTAAAATTGAAGCATATTTATGAGAAGCCAACGTTGCCTGTGATAAATACCACCCTGCACTTCTTTTTGTCTATCTTCCTGTCTGTCTGCCTTTTTCCTCTTCTTTTTGGTCTCACTGTGACATTTTGCAGAATGATTTTGTGCTATCATACCACAATAAAAAAGGAGGGGAAATTTCACTTTACCACTGTCAGACTCTGGAGATGAACACTGTGGTTACACCGTCTTTCTGTGGCTCTGGATGGCATCGGTCATCAATCTTCCCCAAATGTTTTTGTAAGAGCTGTCAGTTTGTTTTCGAAGCTCTATGCCAATATCTTCCCAGGTAGCGTAGTCCTGGGTACATGAGGAATCCATGAAGAGTGTTTATAGTTTGGATACATGTCAAGTTTCAAGATGGCCTGCCCAAAAGATGGGCAAACAAATGTTTGGACTGCTATTCCTCTGCCAACTTGGACTGAGGTGTAAAGTTACCCACAAGCTGAGGCCAAGGTGTTTACATGACATGGGCTTGGTCAGCAGATTGTGGTTTAAACCCAAATGGACACACTATTTGCTATTTTCTGCCAAAAGCCATTAACCTGCTACCACCGGGACAAACACTACTCCTCTTTTTAGATTCACACAGGGTGAGAAGGTCATGGTATTCCACACAGAATGCAGCTGGTGCACCAAGTCATTGTGATTAGATGAGGCACTTGCCAGTGATTTCATTCAATTTGGCCCCATTTGATTTTCCATCTGTAGAATGAGTTAATTGAGGTTAAGGCTTTTGTGAAAGACCTTTTGTGTGAGATTTAGTTTGAGAATATGATTCATAGACTTTTTTTCTTCAAATTCCATGTCAGAAGACAACCATTATAAAGACACAAAGCAACCAGATGTGATATGTTGGTTTCGCCAATGCTAACAGAAATTTCCACTGATGAGAGATCAAGCAGCTTGAAATTAATAGACAACTCCTCATCTACAAAGCCACAACGTCCTTCTGCGTTGACAGTCAAACCACGTAGGTTGTTATAAAACTAAAATGTCCAAATCTCAATTTAAATAGATGAATGGCATTGGGAAATTAAACCATGTGTGAATGAGTTTGTATTACATGACTGCCACTTAATACTCATCATCTCCAAGAGGTTCTGGGAAAAGTGATACTCTTCACCTCCCTGACCATTTTATAGCTGTTGGCCAGGCATTCCCCATGACACTGTCACTTCCTTTTGACCTGCCAGAGCCCTTAGCACCAGTGGCTCAGATTTTGGAAAGCTGGTAACACAGAGAAAACAAGTATGGCAATGCTTTGCCATGTGCACGCAATCACCAGCCACCACGGGCATGTGCAGTCGCCAGGCCATTAAAGCTGGCCTGGCTATAAAGCCTATTAATAGAGACAGGATGAATCAGCCAAACCCACTTCTGACATTTCAGGGAAATCACCCTTTACCCTTTTATTCTGAACCTGGCACTCCCTTCCACATGTTGTATGCCAGACAGCGGCATGTTAAAACTGCAGGTAGAATGGTTAATCTACTGTTGGAAACTTGGCAAATGCTATTGTGATTTTAGTTCAGGGTGTGACCTACCGTACATTTTAAAAAAGAGACTACCACGCTTGGAATAAAGGTTTTGATAAAATGTCACGCCTGTGGGTTGGTTGTTGTGACAATTTCACATTTCCTGAGTATAAGCTCTTTACATTAAGTTACACTTTCATTCATTCAGTTGTCCTCTCTTTGCCCGTGCTACAAAAATTTGAAAAACAAAGCACTCAGGGTCTTAAGGAACTTGTATCTTTCCCATCTCCTGTATACAAGTCATCACTCACCCCAGCACTTTTCCCTAGTAATGCCTGAGGCTTGTATCTTCTGAGGTTATTGTGCCTATTTTGTGAGCTCCATTATCTCCCAGAGTGAATCAGTGAGAAGGAAAGAAAACGCATGTTAAGAGAAAAGGGATAGAATGAACTGAAGCTAAATAGGAGAAAGAAAATGGATAGCCCGGAGAGGAGTTGAGGGTGGGAGCTGTCATAACAACATACCATTTGAGAGCGCCAGGCTCCTCTCACCATCAAGTGGTGTCACATTCAATAGTGTAGAGATTCACTGATGAGGCTACAGCTCATATCCTGTATACACATACACACACAGACTCAAGCACACACTCACATTTATACACACACACACACGCACACACTCACATTTACACACACACACACACACACACACACACACACACACACACACACACACACACACAGGCAAGCTGCCAGCTGTTGACTCGACAGATTGGTAGTGTAGTGTACTCAATGGCCCCAGTTCATATCCCCACTGGCCCCTCTCCATTTATTTGAAAATGACTGGACGAGGGAAAGCAACATGTCATGGTGATTGGACTGCGAACGAGTTTTATCAAAGCTCGTGTTGTTTTGCATTTTTCCCCAAATCCACCTTCTCTTTTAGCCCTCTCTGTGGGATTTTAGCCCTGCAGCACCTAATAAGTCCGATTTATTCATGGTATTATCTCTCTTTTCCAGGACTATTTCACAGATCTGATCACCAACGACAGCATCAACTTTTTCCGCATGTCCAAGCGGGTGTACCCTCACCGTCCTGTGATGATGGTCATCAGTCACGCTGCTCCTCATGGCCCAGAGGACTCGGCTCCACAGTACGCTGAGCACTTCCCAAATGCTTCGCAGCACATGTAAGTTTCACATTCAGACTCACATTATCGCACACGCCTACACATACACTCATCAGGGTTTCTACATAGGACTTGTAACCCTGTAAAATAATGAAAAATGAATGTTTAGGGCCCATATTTAGAAATTATATACACAGACGTTCTGGCAGCTTTCATCTGCTGCTATATGGAATGTTCTTTAACATCCAATTTGAGTTTTTATGATTTGGTGTACCTAACATTATTACAGTGCGCACACCCCTCAATCCCCAGTGATGACAGGTTGCTTAGAAGCTGCTAGGGCCGACAACTCGGCAAGCGTGAAATCAAAATGATTTATCATCCAAGAATAGCTGGGGCACATACCATCAAGAAGATCAGGGATGGCTTTTTTTTTTTTTACAGAGCACTGCGCTCATGCCAAGCCCACATTGGCCTCCCACAACTCTCATCACTGAGTTGAGGCAGCGCTGCAATACTCTTAAGCTGTTCCATGGCAACATGCCCTGCCATCTCTTGGTGGGCCCTCCAACAGGCTCCCAGAATGCACTACGCCACTGGGTGGTAGGAGGGATGGTGTTTTAAAGAAGTCGATGTAGGGTTCAAGGCTGCCATTTCTGCTCAATATTACTGTCTTTCTGCTTCCAAGCGCTTTCAGTGTTTCCCACTTCCGTCCTCTCACTTTCTGTCCACTTAACATTCCCCTCAGTCTGTTTGCTCTACCGCTCTATCTGTATATCTCTCTGTTTATCTCTCCCTCTGTGTCTCTCAGTTTCTTGTCTCATTTTCCCATCCCTTACTGCTCTCCCCACCCCTCCCTCCCATCCTGTGAAATTCGTAAAGGACTTCCTGATCCTGTCCATATCAATCAGTAGCTTCTCCCCGCGGCTATTGGGACGAGAGGAATGCATTGTGTGCTTCGGAGAACACCCTTTGTGACATTATTAATTTGTTTTTAGCTGGAGCCTCTGGGTGAAGGGGGTGGAGCTGGGGCCCATGGATGACTTAAGGGGTTGCCCCAGTGATTGTGTGTAGGTGCAGTGTGTGTGGAATATGTAGTGCGGTTACTGCAGCAGCATAGGTGGGTGCTTGTTTTGGTGTTTGTTGACTACACACTTCCATAACAGATATGGAAAAACTGGTAGATGTGTTGTTTTTGACATGGTTCCATTTTGAGTTTGAGTTGGTTCAGGGAGCTTTTCTAATTCTCTACAAAAGCCTGGTAAGGTCATCCACTAATGGAAAGATATGACTAAAAATGTGTCTGGTCTGCCA
The DNA here is from genome assembly GCA_002120245.1 of Maccullochella peelii. Taxonomy (NCBI): domain Eukaryota; kingdom Metazoa; phylum Chordata; class Actinopteri; order Centrarchiformes; family Percichthyidae; genus Maccullochella; species Maccullochella peelii. Next base: position 20,822 of record LKNJ01000488.1, on the reverse strand, counting down.
CTTTCTGTCTTTGCAGGAGATGCAATATACCTCTAGTTCATAATACATTGAGCTGGGAAGAGACTGCGTGGCAGTAAAGGATGAGCTGCCTCATAAATCAAATAAGCGTCTGTATTTTTGACAGCAACAATAGCAGGGGAGGGTTTGATGTTAATGTCATTAACATTCCTCACTGAAGGTGTTTTTACCCTGTCTCTTAGATGCAAGCCAAGCTCCTGACTTATTTTAAACACTATAGATGTGCTGCGGTTTCTCAATGGCATGTCTCTTTAAAGTAGGGAGTGAATGGAAGTTATTCTGGTCGTAGCTCAACAAGTTGTTTTAGGGAATGTCATTAATCCTCACACGGGATGTGTCTATGTTAAGTTCTGTAAGGTCAGCAGGCCCTGGGCTGCTGTAATCCGCAAAACATCGACCTATACGTGACAGGTGGCAGGTGTGGCCTCTCCTATGGACTGGCTTCATTCCACTGACCTCTGCATTCCTGATTCCCTGGTGCCCAGGGCCCCATACCTTGGTGGCCCATTGCCCAGAGACAGGTCCCTTTGTGGGGCTTATTAGACTGCCTGGCATTAAGTATCTAAGTCTTGATACTTTGTCCAGCGGCTGCTTATTCAGGGTTAGAAACCTGTTGGTTTATAGTTTGTTTTAGGAGTGAATTACTTATAGTAGAATTGAAATTGGTTATTGTCACATTATATTCCTATACTACAGACTACAAAGCTGACTTAGATTCTGGGGCTAACTACACAGGCTTGCAGTATATTATTCATATACTTTTTTGCTTTGAAATGCAGAAACTTTCCAGACACAAAGTCAACTTCATACATTAGTCTACTGTATATCTCCCTCCTTTACTTTACAGGTAATACCGCAGACAGGTGAACATCCTCACTCAGCTATAACTCGACAAACAAGGCTTCTCCCTCCCTCTTGCTCTCTATCCACTCTTGTTATTCCCCCCATTTCAAATGACCATGACTTAGTGAGTTTTTGGTCCAGAAGTTGTTGCAAACTTGACTTTGGGGCCTATTATTTTCTTAAGCATGTGCCAACCCTCAAATGACTTGTCTGTGCCAAGAGCGCAGTGGAGCAAGGAGACTCTCGTCTCTGTGTGAGGGGAGAGATGGTCGGAGAGAGGTGTGGAAAAACAGCTAAGGTGCTGGCTGCTGAGTATTAAGACATTTCCTTCAACAAACAGAGCAGCTATTGATGCATGTCAAACGCAGTGGACAACTATGGCACCTGTTACTGAGCAGTAGTTTGTGAAAAGTAGCAGACAGGTGTTTTTTGGCGTCTTAAATCTTAATATCTAGACAGACGTCCAAAAAGATTTTCTTACTTTTATGCGACTTCATCAAGCACGCAGAACACTTGTATGTTCTATCAATGCTAAATAGAGAAACTTTTTTCACATGCCTGTCTCCTCTCTCCCTCCTTTGTGCCCTCCTAGCACCCCCAGCTACAACTATGCCCCAAATATGGACAAACACTGGATCATGCAGTACACAGGCCCCATGAGACCCATCCACATGGAGTTCACCAACTTCCTCCATCGGAAGAGGCTGCAGACACTCATGTCTGTGGATGATTCAGTGCAGAAGGTAAGTGTAATTATTAATGGTGGGGTTTTTTTAGGATTTTAATATCTGCTCCTTTAGGGCATGTAGTTACTGTAAATGTCTGGGAAGTTCACTGTCCATCTTGTCATCGTCACTCATTTTACTTCCCAGGTTTATGACATGCTAGAGGAAACTGGAGAGCTGGACAACACTTACGTCATCTACACAGCAGACCATGGCTACCACATTGGTCAGTTTGGATTGGTCAAGGGCAAGTCGATGCCTTATGACTTTGACATCCGTGTGCCGTTCTTCCTGAGAGGACCCAACGTAGAGCCAGGGGCAGTGTAAGTTCAAGCAACAACTAAAATCATTATCAGAGTTTCTTTGCCTAGAAATTACATTGTGCCCACATTGTAAAAGGCTAAGAATGAACTGTACTGTGCTTATCTTGATGTTCTTTCTCTGTGTCTTATTTTAAAGTTTTATCTTTGTTCGTTCAGGTTCCTTGGTTTTGTTATTTAATATCATTGTATGCATTTCAGAAGATTAAGTAAACTTTATGTGCATGTACTTTCTCAGAAACCCTCATCTGGTGCTGAACATTGACCTAGCTCCCACGATCCTCCACATAGCTGGGCTAGACACCCCTCCAGACATGGATGGAAAGTCCATCCTTAAGCTGCTGGAACAGGAAAGGACTGGCAATAGGTCTGTATAGATCCATCATGCCATCTTGTAATAGATATTATGTACAGTAATTGCACAGTGTGCATGATATGTGCAACAGTCCTATTCATTTGCCATTATTGAGCAAATGCACATTTCCATAGCCAAAATAATTGCTTTTACTCCAGCTGAGCACAAAGTGGGTTCAGGGCAATTTGGTGGATTTTCCTTGGCTGTGGGACTTTGGCTGGGATTCACTGAGGTTCTTCTTATGAAGTTTCCCGTAGAATTTGTTTGCAAGTTGAATCATTTGTTTCCCCAGCAAAACCCCACTGTACAAACACTGTCCAATATGAATGCAAAATCATTGTCCTTTATTGGGCAGTTCAAAAAGCACAAACAGCTAGGGTTAATATATCTGCACTATTAAAGAACAATCTGTCACACTGGAAAACAACTAATAATATATAATGCTCAAAGAACATGTACACCATTCCCTTGAACCCACAAGGTCTTGGCTAGCTATATGGCCTACATGATGATGAGTGTATAGGCCATATGAATTGTATAAACTTCGTGCGTTTTGTTTTCCCAGATTCAAACCCAACCGGAAACCCAAAGTCTGGAGGGACACATTCCTGGTGGAGCGAGGGTAAACTGGGGTTCTTTATTCCCTTTCCACACCACAGGAACATCCATGTCATTGCAGAGCATTATGTGTCACACAAACCTGACAAAACATTTCAATAAACCCGAAATGTGCAAGGCGCATTCCCTCTTCCAGCAACACAGCCGCTTTTCCCAGTTATTTGTTATCTGACAGACATTTCCTGACCACAGTCGGCTTGGAAGGCAACGGCGGTGGAAGAGTTTGAAATATTCTAAGTTGTTTGGTAAAGCTATAAGCGGCTTGCAAATTATCAGTTCACACGAGGCGCTGACATGTGTGTAGCCAGGTCATGATCACGTACAAGAATAACGACCAGAGTCTTTGTCTTCTGAAGGGGCCTTGCATATATTGCGCACATGATCGGTGCCCTAAACCTGACTTAGCTGACTGCTGTTCGTGCACTGGCAGAGACAGACAGAAGATACATTTCAGTAACATGGTAGAGCAAGGCACACGCAAAATAAACAAAGGCTAGCCAGGCTCAGGATGATGTTACCTGAGGAATGGCTAGAAGGCTCACACTCAATCCACTCACAGGACATGTCACCAGCTCCCCCAGTGTGGAATGCAGCAGCTACACTCTATAGCCAGTGCTTGACTGTTTCCCCAGGACTGTTTTCTTTGTAGTGCACGCGATCGCATACAGTACATGCTCTCTCACAAACCCTGTCAGTTCTTTATTTAACCTCTCCTCTGCTGCCAGATATATGTTGCAGAAAATGATACCTCCAATCTGACAACCAGCTTTTGTTCACTTAACATGTTAAGCTGTGGTATTGCCAGGGGTACACTGACAGAAACCTGACAACTTCAAGAGAAATAATCCCATCAAGCTTGTCTTCGTATGATACAGGTTCCCAAGAAAAGAAAAAAAGGATAAATAACAAAAGGAAAGACATAGGGGCATTGGCAGGAAAAAGAAGGGGGAGAGAACAGTAACAGTGGTGGAGGCCAGATTGTGCTTGGCAGCATGTGTAATGATACTGTATATTACAATATGTCATGTTCTCCCACACAGCTGCTGTTTTCCCCCACTATCATTTCCTCACAATCCCTATTTTTTTTTCCAAATCGCTGGCTTGGCCCTCCCATCTCCTTTCCACTAATTTGCTCATTTGCCAGCAACTGTGTCAACATCTGCAGAACACGTATCTAAGAGTATAAAAGAAGCATTAGTTGGCTCTGCTGCCACGCATGCAGACCAGTCTCCTGCTGGCGTATGTTTGTGTGACAGAAGAGCTAGCTGGTCTATGGACCACTGCGTATGAAATGAAAACAGTGTGACCTTTGACCTGTAGGGGCTTTAGCTCTTTCAATCCGTTCCTCCATTAATCCACACTGTTTATAAAGGCTGTCTCTAAATGCTGAGATTAGCCTCCACAGACCTTTCACTCTGTTACTCAGGCACAGACACAGACACACACACACACACACACAGTAGCTAATGTTTTTTGTACAGTTCTCTCACTGGTCATGTGATTTAATATCCTCACATGACCTTACAGCACTGTACCTCTGAGCCTGTGAAATGCTGACTGACAGCTGGGACTGTGTTGTTTTGAGAATCCAATCATCTACGTAATGCAGCCGTCAGGGAGTGACACTGACAACAACTGTTAGCTCTTTAATCGCTCTTGGCTAAAAGCTAGAGACTACAGCCAAGCCAGTGTGTGAACATTGGCTGTTTTCTCCTGGAACAGAGTGCTAGACAGGATCGGACAAGACAACGGCCCTACTCTTAAAGGGGACAGGTTGTTCTGTGCTTCGTTGTCGCCGTCATTCAGTTGGTTGGTCGCGAGCTGCCAGGCCGTGTTGGCAGAGAGTTGGAGAGTTGGGGATTTGGGGGGGGGGTTGGCTGGCATGGCATGGCCTTAGCAGAGATGCAGCCCAGCCTTGTGGTGGTGGCAGAGGAGAAGGGGGCAGGGTAGTTGAACGTGATGCCAAGGTCAAACCGCTTGGCCTGGAGCTGAGTACTGGTGTGAGGCTGAGCTCCATTCCCAGACCCTCTGGCACACGCAGACGCTGCATAACTTACCCATTCACTTGCCATGACCATGCGAAGCACACGTGAGTGGCCGTGACAGAAAGTAAAAAACAGGAAACTCTTAAATCAAATAAAACTTAAATTCAGCTCACTTCAGTAAAACTTCAATAGTTTAACAGTATACCGACTCCCTGAATAAGTCTGTTTGTTGATGCTGATTTCCTCTGAATTCTGTTTACTTGTGTTTGCAGAAAGATCCTGAGAAAGAAGGATGACTCGGTGAGCACTCAGCACACCAACAGCCTGCCCAAGTACAAGAAGGTCAAAGAGACTTGCCAGCAGGCCGAATTCCAGACACCCTGCGAACAGCCTGGACAGGTAAAACAAACACACCCGTGAGCACACAAGTGCACAGTTTATTTCAGTGACATCCCATGATATCCACTAAGGAAAGTTTCTTCAGTTCTTTTCTAGTAATGAGTACCACTCTTGAGGTGAACCCATTGCTGCCTGTTGAACTATTCCACAGAGCCACAAGTGAAATAGCCATTTACATCAGCTGGTTCATAATTGGACCCTTTTGCACTGTTTTGTGGTGCATTCATTTGTTGGTACTCCTCTTTCATCTGTGCCAATTAATGTTCTGGCAGACCAACAGCCAAGTGCTACAGTATGTGGCCTTGGAGCACACAGACCAGAACAATACAAATTGCTACAAGTTTCAGGTAGCGTTAAATGACAGGCAGAGTTTCTGAGGGGCTGACTAATGCAACCCAGATCCACTTTATGGTCACATAAATGTGTGTATGTAACAATCAGTTATTAAAGACAGCAATGGAACAATTCTAGTTGACCTCAGCAGTGTGTGTCGTGTGAATGCATGTGAGTGTGGGTATTGTTTGTGTGTGTGTGTGTGTGTGTGTGTGTGTGTGTGAACCTGTAATAGTGTGCAAAAGATGTGTAAGAAATGTGTCTTCTTGGATTAATTTACAGTATGCGTCATAATATGTAGTTGCATAGTATAAAGAAAGATTTGGTCATAAATGGCCCACCTGGCATGATTTAACATGACCTTCCAGTGAGCAGCCAGAGAGCCAGTGGAGTGTTTCTTACAAAATTACAGAGGAAATGATACTTACACACAGCAGGCAAGGTGCTCTTCATTTTGTTTGAATGTCTCTTATTCCAGTTCCTCTTCTTCTGTTGTTTACATGCACGGAAGACAAGCTTAATAAAGAGTGTGGATATATATCAGGATATATTCGGTAACAGTATATTTTATGCCTTTAAATGCCAACTCAACACCATGTCATGGAGATGAGGGGGGAAAAAAAAGCTTGGCTCAAACTGAGGCATTGTACTGAAATTGTTAAAGGGGTCTTCAACAAGGACATTAAACCTCTTGAACCAGATTTAGGCTGGAATGAGAGAAGTTTTGTTTTTGAAAAGCCTTAAAAGTTACTGCCTTTTGACTATTGACCACGTGATCTTGGTTCAGACCGACCAGATTTTTGTAAGAGCACGGCCTCTGTTGTGTTTTTGTCACAGAGCTGTTGCGGTCCTTTTCAATCGATCATGTGATAACAGTATGGGTTTGTTGTGGGTACGGCAGATTTACTCACCAGGGACGTAGAGGACTGTTACTGTATGCTTTTGGGGGTACATGACGGTGTGAGTGACTTGCGGTACTTGGGGTCTTCCACTTACTACTCATGTTTCAGCTTGCGTGGTCTATCCATGTCTGCTCCTAACCGCTCCTGTCCTCCCCCTCAGTTTCTCATCCATTTCTGCTATACCCACTGCTGCAATAGTACTATTGTGCCTTAAAAGAACTCACAGGAGGGAGGGCGATTGAGAAGGATAAAGAAATCCCTGAGTGACAATTCACCTCTCTCGCACCTTGTCTGATGCTGATATAACAGCTCTGTTGGGCCCGTAAGCTCTTCGTCACTATATGGGCCTTCCAAAGGAAACCTGATCTGCCTTATGGCCCTTTGTTTGGACCCTCGTTCCCACACTCACCCCTGATCAACTGCACTGCGCTCTGCAGATGTGTCTCTTCCATTTATACGAGACCTAACCAGCAGTACTCACAGCAGTTAGCCTCAACTTTCTTTTCCTAGTGGGAATGGATGTTGTGAAAGATACAAAGGATGTATGCAAGTGCGTGGATATGTATTTACACAATTACACACTGGTGACGCACTTGGCACAGACGTACCCAGTGTGAGAGTGATAGGGGTTTCCACTTTATTTTCTAGACACCAGACAGGCCCAATTCATCTCATGTGGTGGTTTTGGTTTATCTTTCCTGCTGCTTTTGGATGCCATTCTTTCCCACAGGCTGAGATTTGATCTATAACAAGCACGTGTTTCTCAAGGAGTTTCTAAAAATCACAGCAAAACGGAGGCTTGTCTGAGATGAAGATTTTCATATTGTTAACATCTAGAGAGCTTATTGCCAGAAAATCTGTTCATTGCTAAAGTAATTCTAAAAGAAATACAGATCAAAGACACTTTGGTTTGCTGTAATTTCTAGAAATCGACACCTAGAAAAATCAGTTAGGAGAGAGGAAACTTGACAAAATTCATGAGGGAATATTATTTCTCCTTGTTTATTTCTGCTTTGGTTGTTGTTGACAGAAATGGCATTGTGTGGAGGAGATCACAGGGAAGTGGAGGATACAGAAGTGTAAAGGTGGTTTGAAAGAAGGCTCCAGGAAGAGGGCCCGCAGCCTGAAGCCCCGCAGCAGTTATGACAACAGAGAGAAGGGCTGTGACTGTGGGGACGCTGTCTTCAGACCCCCTAGAACGGACCGCCGCTCCCACCGACAGTTCTCTGCCTCATCAGGTCAGCGTGAGTATACAAGAACCTGTTATTTCTTCATCTAGAATTGTATAAGAATATAAAGTCATTTAAAGTGATAAAGGATTGGATATATATACGTGTGTAGGATTATTGCTGTTATTTCAGTTCAACAGTAGAGGATCTGGCATGGGGCAGACTGCCTCCTAACTTATAAGATTGTATTGATGTCTGTCTCTCAATACAAGCTGGAGAAAAACAAGTCTGCAAAGGCTCAAGGCTTGATTTCCTGTAATGGATTATTTATGCTGTAAAGGGAGACAGATGCACGGAAAAAGCAAACATCCTGCAACAAAGTCCTGCAATTTGTTCTGTGGATGTTGCCTTTTGTGTGTGTACGCTGTTGGGACTGTGGTTTCGAATGGTTTGATGCCCTCTAGTGTTGCTTAGAAAAGGTGCAACTGAAGTATGAAAAGTCAGATTTGGACCTTGGGGTTTGAACAACTGAAATAAGGAGTTATCGTCAATCAAATAAGTATACTAAATTTGTAAAATGGGAGCAGAAAAGCATTGCTGGACTCAAAGTTTTTTATTTTTTATTATAGGTTACCGGCCACGTTTTGTCCACACCCGCCAGACCAGGTCTCTGTCTGTGGAATTTGAAGGTCAGATATATGACATTGATCTTCAAGCAGACGATCAGTCAGCTGTCCGCCGCCGTGTCATCTCAAAGCGTCACCACAACCCAGAGGACCCAGAGTTTGATTTGGCGTCAGATGACGGTTCAGAGGAAATGCTGGCGGACGATACCAATGCTGTGGGATACCCAAACTCTGTGAAAGTTACCCACAAGTAAGAAGACTTCACTCCTCACATGCATATACGGTATACTGTATGTCTGTCAAGAGAGCAGTGTGTGACAGGTTTTTTGCATCCGTTTCAGGTGTTTTATCTTGATGAATGACAGTGTCCATTGTGAAAGAGAAATCTACCAGTCCTCCAGAGCCTGGAAAGACCATAAAAGCTATGTGGACCAGGAGGTGAGTGTATGAAGCCTGGTACTCACACACTCACCTTCTCCAGGTTACTCATAATAGATAACTGATAGTATTTGTTCCATATTTAATTCCAGATTGAAGCACTTCAAGACAAAATCAAAAATCTCCGGGAAGTAAGAGGCCATCTAAAGAGGACACGGCCAGACGAGTGCGACTGTGGAAAGAAGAGGTTAGTTATTTAAATTTCACCTCAAAAATATCTCTCTTTCATGTTATTTCCACACAGAATACAAGTTACCTATAACTTGTTTAAGGCCTGATGCAAAACCCTATTTGAGTCCACGCCTAAAAAGGTTTTCTGTGTGGTCCTTAGTCTCTTTCTCTGTTTATAAAACCAGCTATTATAGCAAAGGAGACAGAAACAAGGCAGAGAGATTGAAGAGCAGGAATGATCAACTCCATCCATTTAAGTGAGTTTCTCTTCCCCTTTTAATTATGGGTTTGCCCCATTTTAGTGTCACCCCATTCCTTATTAGTTTATACTGACCATTAATACTGACATGACAAGTGTGAAAATATTGTTTTATGATGTTTTTCTCAGCTACATTTCTGTCATTGTTGCTGAATATCTGCATGGTCACTGCATGTCCGGTTTAAACATGAAGCTCACCTCCATTTAGATGACTTTGTAGATCCCAGATGACCAGTCCAGCATGTGTGTGTTTTGTATGTGTACTGTGATGTGCTGATGATGTTTGTGGCCCTAAAACACAAATGAGTTTCTAAAGGAAGCATGATATCTAGACATTTTCATTTAGTGTTTGGTCCCTGAATGGAGTTTAAAATGACAAAGCAGATGTATGGCCAGGGACCTATTTTGTGTGTGTGTGTGTGTGTGTGTGTGTGTGTGTGTGTGTCTGGAAGTGATTGAGTCGCATGGAAAGATAGAATGACTCAACAGAGGGGAAATCAGTCAATCCCTCAAACACAGTGATCAACTTGCACCAGGAAACATTGGGAACAGATTATGCCAATGCAAAGCAGCTGTTTCTTTTTGCAGTGCCTGTTCTGTGTTCAGGCAGGGAGGAAGAGAGGTCAGTGGCGAGAATGTCATCCCAGAGAAAATTGGACGTAGTGAGAGCTTAAACATGAAAGTAAACAGACTGTCACATCCTGGCATCGGAGATGCCTTCTGGAAGTCCCCTCCAGATCTTCCACCACTGTGGTTGCTGGCACTAGAGAGGGTGGGGGGCTGATGTCATCTTTGCATCATGCTGTTTTGTAATTCTCTCACGTTTCTGTCTGACAGGGAGGCTGCGCAGGAAATAGATGGGATGACCCAGTTGTACAACGAGATCCGGAGAAAGAAGAAGGAAAGGAAGGAGAAGAAGCGACAGAGGAAGGGGGACGACTGCAGCCTGCCAGGCCTCACTTGCTTCACACATAACAATGACCACTGGCAGACTGCTCCCCTCTGGTCATGTATGTATTTTGACATTGTTGATTGTTTAATCAAGAAAAACAACCATAAACACATTATTAGGAAAAATGGTGGCATTTCTAATTCACTCACCAAATTTAGGCAGCTTTTTCTAACATTCATCTCGCACGTCAACTTGACTACAATGAATCTTGATTATTGTCTAGTGGGTGGATTCTGTGCATGCACCAGCTCCAACAACAACACCTACTGGTGCCTGAGAACCATCAACGAGACCCACAACTCACTGTTCTGCGAGTTCTCCACTGGGTTCCTGGAGTACTTTGACCTCAACAGTGACCCGTACCAGGTGGGTGAACATTTGCCTACAGTCATTCAGCTGTGCTTCCTGTTTATCTCTCGAACCGTTTTCATTATTTCATTATAGAACTTGTAATTTTGAAGATTTTTATGTGGAAACAGCGACGTGCAATTTCATCGTGCCCTTTCTTGGAGAGGGATAAACATGCATATCATGGCACTAAAACAAAATTATTGGTGCGATTGTTAAATTTCCGTGTTTGTTTTACCTGTTCAGCTGACCAACGCGGTGTATGCAGTGGATCGGGAGGTACTGAACACTCTCCATGCCCAGCTGATGGAGATGAGGAGTTGTCAAGGTTACAAGCAGTGTAACCCTCGGCCAAAAGGCTTGGATGCAGGTAAAATGCTCTCTTTCACCCGGTGTATTGTTCCTACCTACCTGTCCTAAAATGGGTGGGCACATGGAGTGTCACACTGGGTTTAGTGGTAGTTGTTATGCCAACAACGACTGAAACAGATTTGACACACAGAAGAATTAGAGTGAAGTGAACAGATGATTAAATTTGAATTAGTTTGAGTTAAAAGAACACTTAATGCTGAAATAGTAATATGAGTGAGTGTATGGTAATACTTGTTATATTTCAGTCTAGTCTTCTGCTGTGTTTCAGATCTGTTTTAGTCTCAGTGGTGTGTGTGTGTTTGCACATATCTGCATGCTGCATGTGTTTGGGAATGATCTACTCAGTGACGTATGCTGAAATTTCAGGTGAAGGTCCAGGAATCATCACACACAGATGTGTGTATCCTATGTTTTCTTCATGACACATACACACACACCTCTCTTTCTCAGCCCAGGACCTTCCGCTCAGCCGAAATATTTTCCCCATTTACATATACTGAGTTCTAGCAGTTTGAATAGCAGTATTTTACAGTAAAAATAAGGCCATGTTACAGTTGTTTGTCCTGGCACTAGAGCATGACTAATGCTCCTAATAACTAATCCCCTTTGTGACTCACTGAGTGTTAGAGATATTATTTGGAGGATGCTGTCATCACGGCAATTGAGGCTGTCATTTTATTTGAGCCTGTCATGCATCACTGCTATAATCAGCCACAAAATGTTGGGGGGTTTTTTGTTTTGTTTTTTACTACCACCACATGGTCCAAGCATCCTTACAGAGCAGACATCCCAGGGACGGAGGTTGCTAACAAGTAATGTCGTGATGACCAAAGCCTGTAGCGTTCGTGTGTGGCATGAGCTGGCTACGTTGTTTATGCCCTGAGGATAAAAACTTAATGTCTGTAATTACAAGCTGGAAAGTGGAGCACTGTAGTGGCCAAACTGCTCTGAGAAAACTGATTGGGTTTCAGTGCTGGCATGCTGGACTTGTCAAACACATGCCAACACATGTCACACAGCAGCCTAAAAACTCTTACTCACACTGGCTGACCTTGCATCGGGTATGATGCCAGCGCCGTGAACCAATGAAATTGCTGTTGTGGTTACATCAAGTGATGTTTTTGTTGGAGGAGTAGATTATTAAAATTTGACTGGTCCGGTGAAATGGATCTAGCAGTTACTTGCATCTATTTACGGAGTGTGACTTAACCATCATTATCACCGGACTGGATAACCTTTTGTATTTTGCTCTGAAGGGGAAACCCCGTTGAACTCCACACCACACAAACCACTTGGTTCTGATCAGTCCCCATCTCTCCATCCAGCCCAATCATATGACATTTCAAACTTTTCCCTCCCTGTTTTCCTCCATTCAAATCCAAGCCTCTTTTCTCCTCATTCCCCCTTATTCTGATCATCCAATAATTGCATTTCTCCATAGGGAGTAGCAGCTGTGCATGAAGACATCTTCAGTGTGAATCATCTAATTATTTCCCTCCCATATCTCCTTGAATCAAAGCATTAACAATCGATTGCTTTTATTTTTCTGATCAGGAGGTAAAGATGGAGGAAGCTATGAGCCACACAGGTATCCACCAATTTTTGTTTCTCTTCAGTGGCTTTTTCTTTAACACCTGCATGAACTGAATTTGCCTCATTCCCACTAATTCATCCATCCATGGAGTGCTGGCGGTTGATCTGTGGCTGCATGCTGGGGACACGCTAACAAATCATAACCGATGTGGGGTTTGTTTGTTTTTTGTCATTAAAGCAGCTTCATTTGTTGTAACCTCTGTGCACACAATCTGTCTCCACTTTTATCTGCTGTGTAATGTCAGTCTGCAGCTATTTGAACATGTAATCATCAGCATATTTCCACATCTTTGCTTGACAGTGCAACAATTATAGCAGTGTCCCACATTAAAGTATAGATTCAAAGTCGATCCTTTATAGCTATTCTTATGATAGCATGGCTAAATAAGAATTAAGAAGTCATATAAGGGAGGTGCTGAATATGTGCTTCTACTTGAGATTCACCCATGCATCAAGTGCATGTGAATGACAATGCATGATACTGTGTCATCATCCCCTTCGACATTTTGGGAAGTAAACTTATTTGCTTTCTTGCCAAGAGTCAGATGAGAAGATTGATACCTCTCACTTCTGTACGCTAAATATGAAGCTTCAGCCAACAGCTAGTTAGCTTAGCCTGGCTCTGTCCAAAGGTGAAAGAAATCTGCTTAGCAGAGATCTTGGGGGTTTTTTAGTCCGTAAAAAAACAACAATTAGCGGTTATACAGGAGAGTCAGGCTAGCCGTTTCCCCCTGCTTCCGATCTTTATGCTAAGCTAAGCTAACTGTGTCCTGGCTGTAGCTTCATACATGTACTTAATGGACAGATATGAGAGTGGTATCAATCTTCTCACCCCACTCTCGGAAAGAAAGCGAATAGACAATTTCCCCCCAAAATGTGGAACTACTCCTTTAATATCACCCTCCATGCCATGTCGGCCATATCCACAAATAAACAGTCATTATCACATTAGTGTTCCAGTGTAACATACCTCTCATATTTACTCATGGCCATTAGCTTGTGGTAGAGTGGACACTTGAGTTGCTGTGACCTCTCTGTCCTCCCACTGACCTCTGCCCTTGACCTCTGTTTCTGGCACCTGCTTACCAGGCAACAGCAGCATCGAAAGTGGTCAAAGAGGAGACCAAGCCTCTCCTTCCTGTGAGTCCCTAAGCCTATGTCAAACCATCTCCATTCTCTAGCTGCAAGTAGTTACAAGAAAGCTGATCTCACTCAGAAAGCCAACCTCAAGTGGCGCTGATACTTCTTTTCCTCAGTTTTCACTTGCAGACATCAAACTGAGCCAAACTTAGCCTTTTGCTGTGATGTTCCTTTATTTGCTTCTTTTTCTGATAGCATTTTGAATTCATTTATTTATTAATTTTTTCTGGGGCTACACCATTCAGCAGCAAGCTCATTTTCTTTTTTTTCCCCCTGAGCATCTTCTTGTTTTGTTCACCTTTTTGTTTCATCTGCTGTTAAATTCTTTTATTCCAGGTTGCCTGACCTTGCATTTCAACCCAGTCCAGGCCTATCATTAACTATGCCATTACATTTTTCTTGTGCAGCTCTGTATGTTAGTCTATCATGATGGATCATTAAATTTTTTTTCAGTCTGTCTTTCTAATGTGAATTTCTAAGGCAGCATGTGTTTGCACTGCTCATCATTTGATCTTAGTGTGGGTGCTGTGTTTATCTAGTTTATCTAATGCTGCTTTGAAGCGTTTGTGTGTGTGTGTGTGTGTGTTGCTTGGGGCCTCAAACCCCTTGGAGCTGGCTGCTTTAGTGAGAGCCGGAGGCTGGGCATGACTGCATGGTGTCTGAGCTCCCTGTTCTTCCTACTCCAGATTCTTACAGTCTTCTGTTTCTTTCTGTTTGGCAGCACACAGCCAATATGGGACGGACGACAGGGTTAAGCTACCCAACTTGACAGATGAGGAGGTGAACTGGCAGGGACTGGAGGATCTGTATAGCATAAACGAAAGCCTTTATGAATGTAGGCCTGACTACAGCCCCAGCCCAGATAACTGGGTCAACTTCCAGAAGGATGTAGATAATATATTTGCACTGCGACACGTTTTAAACAAATTTAACCGAACCTATGAGCTTGACAACTCCACCCTGCCAGAGCTGGGCTCCGGGGCCGGGGGTGGAGGCCTTGAAGAGAGCAGCGGAGAAGAGTCGGCCTCAGCTAGCGACGTCTGGCCAGGCCTGGCCACAGAGGTTCTCCTCACCACCCCCGCCCCCAGCAAAACACCATCAGCACTACCCACACCCAGGCCCACACTGGAAAAGAAACTGGAATCTGTTGTCAACGACCTTCCTGAGAGGCTTAGAAACAGACCTGGGGTGTCTGTAATGTCAGCATCACCGCTGACTGTATCATCATCATCATCATCAGATCCGAGGAGAGATGGGGTTATCTTCCAGAGTGACATGTGGGCGCAGCAGCTGGAGAAGATGGAAGGAGAGACGTTCAGCGGGAATGGACTGACGGAGCTGGAGACACGACACGACAACCTGCTGCGCACTCACAACAGCCTGCAGGCCCAGCTGGAGCTTGGCCTGGGCCACGGAGAGGAAACCGGGCCTCATGGTCTCGGCCTGGGCCTGGACCTCGAAGAAGAGGAGGACATTTTCCAAGCCCAAGGCTACCTCCCTTTCTCTCCACAGACACTGAGGCCCAAGGTGCAGGCCAGCACCACCGGGAGCCCCCCCACCACACAGACTAACACCCCACAGAGTGTCGGGTTGGTACTGCAGGTGCTGCCCCTCACCTTGGACTACGAGGGCAGCGGCTCTCTGCCTCAACCCTCCAATCAGACCCTCTGAGGCAGACACATGTGCTGGCCAGCCAGCCAACGAGCTGCTGGTCGCCATAGAGACGCAGTGATTGGGAGATGAGCATGCCAAGAGCAATGGCGAGTGATGCCACCTCAGTCAGTCAGAGTTGTATAGTGAGTATTAAAGTTATTGTTTATTTTTTTACTGGTGCCTACATTTATTAGTAAACAGTATTATGTTGTTTTTTCCCAAATATATTTAGAAAAGAAAAAGCCTTAATGCAGCTAAACTTGAGTGTTGGGATTAAAAATGATTAATTCCATACAAATAACACCATTGATGTTTTTAATGTTTTTATGAAAAACGAGTGGTGAAACCATTTCAACATCTGGATGAGTAGTTGGCATCAGTCAGCTTTAGGTACGCTCCAGTCTTTAAAGAACCTGTTGGTCATAAACCTGCCCAGTCAGAGGACGCTTCACCAGAACAATACCTATCTCACTATATCGAATAAAGGCTAAATCTGACCCCAGATGCACTTTTTCACATTATGACCTTTACCCTCCACAGTTTGTGGATATGAAATTTGTGTCCATTGTAAAATCTGATTTTGAAAGGATTACTTTTTAAAAATAAGATTGGATTGTCACATCTGAAAAAGTTACAGGAACAAATCTGGTTCACAAATTATTTTTCAATTTGCTACATGGGAATATATAGCTTTTTATTTATTTTTTTACCTCCTTGCCACATGGCATTAAGAGTATCAGGCAGTTTAGACAATCATGGGACAGTTTAGTTGCACCGCTCTGACTTTGCACGTTTGTCACTATTCACAGCATTTTATTTTTACCTTAAGTAAAAATATCCTTACAAATCACCAGGGGTTAGAAAATGTTCATTGTGTAACTTTTTTGGAAAGGTCACCAATTAATGTGTATGATGTAGTGCTTGGATAATCCAGAGTATAGTGTCACTCGTGGCCAATTAATTTCAAATGTAACTATATCCCTTAAAACTGGTTATGACCGCACACTCTGTTACAGCTTTGTCTAAACAGTATGGTCAGGGTCATTGAGGGCAAAATGTTTAAGCTTTCTGCCAGTAGTTCATCTCTGCTGTTGGTTGTAATGTTGGTGCTTCCCAAGAGCAACCGAGAGGTTAGAAAACTGGTTCTGCAAAAACCTGATGCTTTCTTGACTGTGTGTGTGTGTGTGTGTGTGTGTATATGTGTACAGAAGTGTTAGAACAAGTTTGGTTTCAGGAAAGCCATGAAGCTGTTAAAAAATAAACCCTTTAAACCTTACTGGCAATGTTTCAGCCTCAAGTGTTGTCCCACCGCATACCTCTATCAATAATACTTAACAGCCAAGTCTATTTTTCCATTTTTTAATGACAAATATCAAGTATTCAAGGCATTTGTAAACCAAGTGTTCACAAACATCAATTAGACTTCTGCTCCTGAGGAACAAAAACAATAAGAGCGCGACCTTTCAGAATACAGCTTCTGTTCTGGCCAGGAAGTTCACTTTTAGTTCAAATATTGATTAAAGGAAAATGTGGTAAAGCAAATCTACAGTCAACCTGAAGTCGTCTGTATCAGTAGTCCAGGCATTCGAACAGCAGGTCACTGAATTCCAAGTAGTAGGTGTACAGTACAGTAAAGGCAGACATCCCTGCATTTACTCTCCAAGTGTTACATGGATGATTCTCTACCCTTCCCTGCAAAGAGGGCACTGTTTGGTTCACTTCACCTCTTTTTTGTTTAAATAAATTTAATCTATTTCAACATTTTTCCTCAACATTTGGTATTTTAACATGACTCGGCGAGGATCACGTTTGGTTCTCCAGTCACATCAGCAGGGAACCTGATCAATAATCCTACATTGGTATTCGTTTTTTGAGACGGTGATAAATACGGAGCACTGGAGGAAGGGTAGAGAATCATTACAGATGGTGAGGAGGACATTCTGGGTAGCATAACTTCAGCAAATTAAATGAACTCTGTGTAGTTCTCTTGACGGGAAAAAATTAAATAAAATTCTTTGCAATAACCCAACTCCCTCCCCACATGACGTTAAGTGAACTCAACCCTTCCCATGTGAATAATACTGTTTAGGCACCGCGAGACAAATCCACTGGTTTTTTTTTTGTAGCTTTAAGTCTTTTTTTCTTTTTAATTACAATGTCATGGGTTAGTTCATAAATATACTTCTAACTATGTGTGAGCTCTATAATACGCTTCGTTTGCTTTGTCAATATTTACAACAATGAATCACTTATGAATATGTAATTTGAGGTACTAAGTCAAGATAATAAAATGAGTCACTGCCATTAGCACTTGATAATCTTTACCTGGCAGAACACCATGAATCTGGGCCAAAAATGTCAACTTTTATAATGTATTCACTGCATCAGATTCTCCATTCCTTAACAAACTTTTAATAACTAAAATAAAGTCCAACTGATAAGAATATAAAATACAATAACTTTATTAGACCCATCTTATATATCCCCCCCCCCAGAAAAGAACATGTGCCACAGATTTGACTTTGTATGCGCCTAATATATATATTTTTTTTCTTTAACAGGAAAAAGGCCATATTACCACTTCTTCTAAACACTACACTAACACTACCTGTCCTATTCCGAGGAAGGTAAATCCATAAGATTCTTAAGAAAATTTGACAATTCTATTAAAACATGGCATCTGTTAACAGTTGAGGCTCATTCGTGCCATATACTGAATGTTGTGTGGACTTCCCCACCAAACTAGCAGACACACTTTTAAAAGTTTGACTTGACCTGCAGCAGAAATGTCAAAGACAGCAGGGCAGCTTTTGCTCAGGTAAATCTCTGGGTGACTGGAGAGCTCAATTCAGTGCAATGATTAAGTTTAATAGTAATTTAAAGTTTAACAATTAACCTTTTAACCAAGAACTTCATAGTACAGTATGTCTGACAAAAGGCAACATTCCCTGGCCTTCACGCAATCATCTCTCTGTCCACTAGAGGGCCCCAAACACCCAGGAACTGAATAATCAACATCAGATTACTCTTGCTGATAAAATAAGGTTCACTGTTTTACATGCTTGCCGCACTCATTTTTTTTTTTTTTTTTTTAAACCTAGACTACTAGATAACTACTATGTACATCTGATGACCATTAGAATGGAGAAGCCATTACAATACAAAGCCAAAATGATGCATCCTTTCATTTGTCATTGATTGTTGCAATAGATTAGATACAAATCATTTTATAAATGGGTCAAATTTGAAGAAAACAGTAGTTTTGCCACATTTTCTTAAGCCACCATCCCATTTCCACTTCCAGTGTCAAGTACAATCACATCTTTTGGACTCAGTAGCTTCAGCACATGGTCAGAGATTAGATACTTTTCTTCTTCTTTCTCCTGTATGCCATTTGGCAAATTATTACACACTGTAGTAATAAAGTAGAGTGATGTGTAATGAAATATAGATTTCTCGCTCACTGACAAGACTCGACTTTTCATGGAAGTCGTTAAACACTGTACCACTGGCGCTTGTCGACTTTAAGCTACATGATTACCTTGCCGAGACGAGAAACTTCGTCCACCGTGGTGCAAAGACTCGAGCTTGGTGACAACTGTTCCCAAACACACAAGCTGAGGGCAACAAAGCAGAATATTGTCGCTCGACTGAGAGGACAGTGACTGGCTTTTCGGTAGCTAGCATCTACCCTGGTAGCTAGCTGTGTATACTGGACTGGCCGGGACAGCCTGAGAGGCACTGTTACGAAAAAAGGAAAAAAAAAAAGAAGAGGTGAGAGGACTGGAAAAAAAAAAACCTACTTGTCAATTCTCAAGATGCAAACAGCACGATAAGAGAACAGGCTGAATGGCTCAAATACAAGAGATTGCCGATATGTTCACAGCTAAGACGGTGAGCTGACAACAACATGGTATGTATGAATTGAGCAGGGAAGAAGAAAGAGGTACAGATGTGGAATACAGAGGGAGCTGTACACAGGATCTTGCATAGTACAGGTTTGTCAGTTGTGCTTTAGATGTCGTGTTGATGACTCATCTGTCTGCACAGATTATAATGCCCTGCCTTTAACAGTAGCACCATGTGACGTCTTTACATTGTCCAAACCTTGAGGTCTGACCTTCAGTGTGGATGCTGTATGTGGCTGCAGCTGATGATATGCTCAGAATAAAACATCTGTCAGTCTCCTGTTATCACAAACAACAATGAGCAGCCCTTTAAGTGTGGTAGGCGCACCTGTGTCTCTGCCTGTCAGTCGTACAGCAGCTGTGGAGCCCCGCCTGGTGCCTGATTGGTGGAGAGCAGACACTGTGTGGTGGAGAAACACAAACAGGAAGGCACATGTCGCGATGAATTCAGGAGGGAGGCTAGGCGTGCTCTCAGACATGGGCGGAGCCTCTGTGGTGATGTGGCAACAGGATGGGTGGGGTTATTGCTTTGAGGACGTTGCCGGGGCAGCTGAGGCTGCTGTGGCCACGGTTGAGCAGCAGGGCGGTGGGCGGGTCGGGCCGAGGCAGGATGAACACGGGGCAGGAGCGGGTGCGCGCGTGGCTTTTCTGGCCCCCGGCGTGGCAGATGAGCTCGCTGACGGTACCCAGCGGAGGCAGGTGCTGGCGCCAGCGCTCGGCCCGGTCCTCCTTGTGCTTGATCGAGTACCAGGTGAGAAAGATGAAGATGAAGCCGACAAACTTGAGGCTGGCAGCCAGGCCAAAGTAGACGAAACGGAACGAGGTGACGTCGTACTCCCAGCAGGAGCCGTGCACGCCGCAGTCCTGCTGCCACAACATGCAGGTGGTGTCGATCACAGCACCAAAGTAGATGGGCGTGGGGATGTAGGCTGTGGGAGTAGAGGGATGGTGTGATAAATAACTTTAAATCTGGAAAACGATAACCTCGCTGTGTCCCAATTCAAACTACATACTAATTCTCAGCTGTTGGAGTATAGTGTTCACACTGCAAAGCTGACAGAGTTAAAGGCCCTGAAAACCCTTTTCAACTTTTACTCTAAGTGATAGTCCGGCATGTACACTCATTCTGCCGAATGTAGAGCAGTTTTGGTTATTTCACTTGAGTTTCTGTGTTTGTGTTTTTGCATTTCTTAAACTTTGAAATGGGCGAAGCTCAATTGGAAAAAGGTGATGTCTTGTGTTTCCATGAACCAATCAGTTCAGAGTTGGGTAACATCTGTAAGGCTGTTTGCTTATGTTGCCAGCACTGTCAGTCAAATCTGATCAAACCCCCCCCCCCACAGTCCTGATGAAGCATAATAGCTGGGTGTGAGTGTTAAAGAATGCTTTTTTTTTTTTTTGAACTTTGTCAGTCATCTAGTCAAAATATTTAATCTAAAAAAAAAAAATTTAAAAAAAAATGCCAAAAAGTGGATATGCATTACTAAAAAAATGCTGTTGAAATGTTTGAAAGCTTTGTCTGTCAACGCATATACTGTATCATTTCCTGTTAGTACAACACAGTAAACTCATTTCATACTTTGTGCAGAAACACTACACTGACAGGCCTAATATGCCCTGTAACTGGGATTCAGCACTTGAATGTAGGTTGACTGTACAGTGCATCCGGAAAGTATTCACAGCGCTTCACGTTTT
>LKNJ01000487.1:179110-244247 GCA_002120245.1 Maccullochella peelii | reverse complement strand
CCTCGTCCTTGATGGGAGGGACACCCCGGCCCCATTCCCAGCCCTTGACGGTGGCATATGGCGCATAAGCCATTGCCGGTGGTTTAGCCCTCAGTGGCACTTGCCACTTTGAGCATGGCCAAACACCAGCGTCATCTTGGAGACCCTAACACAGGGCCGGGGCTTCCCCTTGGGCTGACCGAGCATGCCCGCGGTGAAATCCACCACGGGAGCCCTGGCAGGCTGCTGTGGAGGTAGAGGATACTCCATCCTAGCCGCCGCTGATTCAAATAATCCCAGCAGATCATCCAACGGGTACCGACGCTATGCCGTCCTCGCCAGTCTCATCAAAGAGAGTGGCAGGATGCTCCTCCTCAAACACCTGCCGGTCATCTTCCTCATCATAATCAGCCCAAGACTTGCGGCGAGCCAACGCTCCCTGCACAGCTAGACCCGAGCTAGCGCGGAGAGAGCGCATGGACACGAAAAAGCGGCCCCGGCGTTCCCCCGGCTCCTCCCGGGGGAGCGTGAACGTCTTATAGGGTCTTATAGGGGAGGAGCTACCCCCGGGGGCGGTGAGTACATGG
This sequence comes from Maccullochella peelii, assembly GCA_002120245.1. Lineage (NCBI taxonomy): Eukaryota > Metazoa > Chordata > Actinopteri > Centrarchiformes > Percichthyidae > Maccullochella > Maccullochella peelii. The sequence continues at coordinate 243,681 of LKNJ01000487.1, read as the reverse complement.
ACTTTGATCAGCTGACGAGGCGGAGCCTCGAGGGGATAAACCAATAGCGAAGCCCATTAGAGGGCAGAGCACGTACGAAATAGAAGCAGACATGTGGCACCACACTTATACCAGACTGCAGCTTTAAAGAATACGTCTGATTTTATTCTATATGTTACTTACTGTCATCAAATCCCATGAAAAGACCAACAATGTGTTACTCAATATCTCAGTTATAGCTGCAATGATAATTGAATAATCATTCAATTCTATTTCAGTCCAATCAACGTTTGCTGATTGGACGGAAATAGTGCATCTGTTGGGGGCTATTTTCAGTGGCAGATTAATCCACATTTGGTGCTCTAGTGAGTACTGGAGGCAGCAGGACGGTGTATGTGAGTTCATGGTAATGAAGGACCATGTCACCCAGTTCAACAGTGTCGTGTGGTGTGTTTTAATAGTTTCTATGAACAATGGTGCTGTATGGCACAGAGGAAGAAGATATATCAGGCTTTGACACACACACACACACACACTCACTGGCTCAGCAAAGGCGTTGTCCCACAGGACTGTTGCTGTGGCGTTGTTGTCCTGACTGCCATGGACGATCACTACCACAGGCAGCGATAAGGTCTGCAGGTTACAGACACAACAAGAGGGACAGTAACAGATTAAAGAGGAAGAGTCGTCTGGATTCATTCAAACTAATCAATTATTAATTCATGTTTAATGCTAAAAAATATTAGGCTTAGAGAAGTCTTAGTCAAAGCCATAAAACTCTTGTTGAACTGGTCTTCCAAAGGAGATCAGACAGTGGAGATGAAATCAGTAGCAGATGGCCAAGGAGTAAAGCCAACCATTCAAAACCAAGCAAGATACCCAGCTGCTATTCACAAGTGATAATTTGATAATTACTTTGACATGGAAGACCAGCTCGTTGCCCCCAACGCTGAACTGTGATTCAAACAGAACTGTGAACTTCTCCTCCGTCACTGACTCTGCACCTCGGCGGTCCGAACGCTTGATCCGCTTCAGTGACTTCAGTGACACACACACACAAAGATATTAGAAGAGATGAGAGACACATTCCATAGCCAGTATAGTGCATTCTGAAACAACTGAGCAAATGCATTTTCAATATCTGGAGAGTAGCTGTGTCTCAGGTAGTGGTCACTGAAGATGCTCTGATTTGCCTGTTTGACAAGCTGAGAGGAATAAGATATATCTTTAGATACACACACACACAATACTTGTTAGAAGGATCAGTTCATCGGTTTTAATGAAATTTGTTGATAATAACATACAAAACACCAGCTTTATCCTTCATTCTGTCATTTTCTTAAATTAAATGTAAACATTTAAATTGCATTTTCTATACTACTTCTAACAATGTTTTGAGTGTGTACTGCATTCACATTGAAAAATGACTAAACGAGTCTCCATACATAGGTGCATACATGCCGAAATCATTCAGTTTTTGAGTTTTGTGTTGATGGACTTTGCTCTCCCTCAATGCAATGTACCATAAAAATGGAGCTCACTGCTGGAAAAGTACCACCAGGTTTTGGAAAACAAAAACAAAAAAGTAAGTAATACATTCTGACATTTAAGCAATGTAAGTTTTCCAGTTTGAAACTGGCAGGAGTGTTTCAAGGTCACAGCTTGACCTCCATCTTGCATTATTTCCTGTTTATTCAAAACGTACATTTAATTCTTCCTCTTAACTGTCAAAACAGTGCACTGTCAACATTAGTACATAGTATAACAATGGATCATGCAATTAGGATGCAGCTTGTGTAATCATTAATGTGTGCATTAGTGTGGGAGAATGTTGTAAAAATGGAAGGGGATGTGTCCAAAGCTGTAATGAACCTTCTTCTTTCATACGTTATCTATGCAGTCACTGTGGTTTGGTTTAAGCACAATACTTAAATGTTTTAAAATGAAATGTGCCATCAACTAGTTATTGTGTAGTTTGATTTTTAAAGGGTGGCAGAAGGGTCTCCCCTGGCTCAATTCAGATCAAGCCTTCCAGCACAGCTTTGCAGTCTGAACTGAGGATGAGTACGAGTAATAAATGAATCGATTACTAATCGGATACATACCAGATTGTACGTCTTTTTTCCCATTATTTTATTTATTTATTTATTGTTTAAGATATTTTTTGGGTCTTTTTTAGATAGGATAATATAAAGCTAGACAGGAAACAAGGGAAGAGAGAGGGGTATGACATGCAACACAGGTCCTTGGCTGTAATCGAACTGTGGACGTACAGGTATGTGGAATGCACTTTAACCATTCAGCTATCAGGACTCCCCAGTCTTTTTTCCTTCAGTATCTATGGATTGAGAGCACAGACGCACAAATGGAAAATACTTGGTGCCGTATGGCCAAGATGGCATTCTAAATATACCGTATTGGCCCAAATATAAGAGGACTAGACATTTGCGTATTATTCACACCATCAGATATCAGAGTGTCGCATTATGGGTTGTTTGCAGCCTTAATGTTACTAGGCTAGCGAGTGTTTTCAAGTCACTTTACAGGGAGTCTATTAGAATTATTCAGCCCTACAAGTGTTTAATTAGCCCAGTTCAATCTACAGGAGTTTCTGAAGGCTTTTGTAATGTGCTTTACTTCTGCAGAGGAATTCCTGACAAGTGAAGACAAGTCAAAGTGTTTCCCCCCACATCTTTACTGCAGAAACAGACCAGGGTCCGAATCGAGAACTGCCAGTGTCACAGCTGATGAAGAGCTCAAAAAGTCTGAAAAAACTCAAGAAAATTGTTTGCTGGCCAGTTTTTTAGAAGGAGAATATATAGGGAAAATAAAATAGGACCAACTAATTATCCTTGAGGTACTCCAGACTTAATTTTGGTCATTAAGTTTGACCTCACAAAACTACATGGGGTTTCTAACTAAATAAAAAACAATCCTACAATTACTATACAAAAATGTTTATAATGGTGGTGGGCTTTTTAAAATACTGGTAAAAATACCAGTAATGTATTCCTCTTACACTCCTAAAAAGAAACCAATAGGGCTTACCATGTTTCTGAAGTGTGCACTGAGGGTACCAGTGGCCTGGTGATACTCCATCACACAGTTGTTGTTGAGGATTTCTCCACTGCTTTCACTACCAGGTCAAAAGAGGCAGTGGGAAAGGATTAACACATTCTCATTGACTGTAGCTGGAGACATCTTCAACAAAGAGGCATTACACATTTAAACTGTCACAATCTTACATGATGACTAAAACACCATGAAACTGTTTCTATTTGTTTAGTAACTGCCAATTAACCAAATCCTTGCCTTTTAATATCCAACAAAGTACCTGCTATAATCACCCATTATATATTATTTAGCCTTGTATTAAGTGTCCATAATGTGTTTTACAACTGCATTTATGATTATAAATTATATTAAGTCTGCATGCTGGCATGTGGTCCTCACCTGTGTGTGCTCTCATTCTTCAACAGAGCTTTGGCCTGCTGCTCGCTAACAATGACAGCCTTCACCTGAGGTGGGTTCATGTGGACGTTGAGCTTCCCGCCCACCAGAAGGCGCACTGTGGCTGCAAACTTGGTCTGGGTCTTCAACACCTGGGGCGGCTGCTTTTCAATAATGAAGGTACTGAAGAGAAGAGGGGACAATGAAATGATGGGTTGGTCAACAGTTTCTCACATGAGAGGATTTGAGTTCTCCCAAGGCAGAGATACCAACAATAAGTTGTCTCCAAGTCCACAAAGCACATGTAGGCTTGGAAGACAGAATCTGCATTTCTCCTCTTGAATCTGAGGCTCAACACTTGGTCAGTTTCCTTTCCAGCACCCTAGAAAAACTTCCCCATGGAGGTTGAGCAGTGTAATACCACCTGCAGATAGCCAGCAGAACAAAAGCAACAACAAAACAGCATAGTGACACAGTATACAGAGACCAGATGGAAAGTAGCTAGTAGTGACAAATGCATTTAATAACAAGAACAAAGTAGGCAGGCCTTTTGCTGTGTGCTGGTGAAAGGTCTTATTTGTGGACTAGTGAATTTCACTTACAATAATTTTGGATGAAAGTGAAAGCTATTCAGTTCATTACTTGATGCATATTTAAACAAGTTGAGCAATTACTACTTTAAATAGTCCATTATGTGGAGAAGTGAAACTGAAACTTAACGTTATTCAGTAATTGTATTTATGGAACTACGCTGCAGACTGAGTCTCTGATAAAGGTGACAACCAGAGATTAGAGAGACTGAAAGCAAATTCTGTAGTTCTGCATATTATACAGTATGCGTCTCCTTTATGAAGGGGTAAAAATGGTCTGTGGATGCCTGGTGCTTGAGAAGAAAAGGATGGGACATCTATATGAATAAGACATATAGTAACCATATCAGATCTCACCTCATCGCTGCTACAGCCGGTGTCCATAAAAATCACAATCCAAATTGGTGAAAAGGCACAACCTTGGCAGAGCCCTAAACCTACTGAGAACACATTTATCACTCCAGGTGTACAAGGGATGGCTCATAATAGCAGCCCCGGCAACCCATCAACCACTGTAACCCCCCACAAGATATCCCAGGAGGCACATGGGCATAAATGGTAAATGGACTTACTTATATTGCGCTTTTCAACCATTGAAACGGTTCCCAAAGCGCTGTAACAGTAATCTAAGCTCTAACAGTAGTCTAATTCACCCATTCACACACACATTCACACACCAATGGGGACACAGCTGCCATGCTGGCCTCCACCGGGGGCAACTTAGGGTTCAGTATCTTGCCCAAGGACACTTCGACATGTGGACAGGAGAAGCCAGGATCGAACCATGGACAACCGCACTACCCTCTGTGCCACAGCCGCCCCATAAGCCTTATCCAATTCCACAAAGCACATGTAGACTGGATTGGCAAACTCCCATGACCATGGTGGCATCCTCACAAGAGTAAAGACCTAGTCACTGTTGCACAGGACAGAATCGGCATTGCTCCCCCTGAATCAATCGGATTGACTCTCCTTTTCAGAACCATGGCTTTTAAAAAGTGGGAACCAGCTGTCCACGACCTCCACACAACACTGAAGAGGTGAAGTGTAGTTCTCACCTGGTAACCAGGGCGGAGATGATATCAGTGATGTCAGCGTTGAGTTTGGTCAGCAGCTCTTCCATGGGGCCCGGTAGAGGAAGCTGCTGGGTTAGATGTTCACAGCGTCGGATCTGCTGCCGGTTCTGCCAGATTAGGTCAGCCAGCTTTTCACACCTGATGGACAGGGAGAGGAGGTGGAGATACCACCACATTGTGGAAGTAAAGGGTAAGAGGAGAAAATGAGGCTGGGTTCCTCTATGCAGGTATATTTATGCATATCTATGTATGCAAATAAATCCTATATTTATATATTTATTTTTTATAAATATATATGAATTATAATGTTTTATTAAAGTCAACACCTTCACTGAAAGAAAATCATTTCACAAGCCTTCCTCTTTATCATGAATAAGGTCATTCTTGAGATAGGTAAAACAATTTAATAAAATCTCCACCCTATAATATGCCAGCCAAAATTATTAATAAGCATGTCCAGTACATACCAGGACTGGAGGACATCCAGGCCCCCTTCATGAGGACCCCCGTTGCCAGCCAGCTGCTGCCTCCTCTTCCACTGGATGAGCTCCTCATCAAGGATCAGAGTCTGTTGCTTCCTCAGCAGGGCCAGGGTCTTCTGGTGTTGTTCTGACAGGTCCTGCCAACACACCACCAGCCATATGCTGAGAAACACTGGCATATGTAACACTCAGTATGTTAACATACACAAAAGAAATACAAGGAGAAATTAAAGCTGCAAGCAGTGATGAACGGGCCCTTGCACCTTCCCACATGTCGGAGGTGCTGGCGGGACACATTTTCTATCAATTCCTGTTTCCACTATGTGGCACTTGAGAACACACTCTAAACATGCATTACGTTGTTGTATGTCAAGTGTGGACCACACAACGTAAATTTCATGGAAATCGAATTATGTTTATGTCACACAAGGCTTATTTCCTGGTGCCAGTAGGTGGCGCTATGACTAGAACTCAATATTGGCACATAGATGTCTTCAGGACTATTATGAAACATGTGAAGTTTGGGGCAGATTGGACAATGGACATATCAGTTACAACAACTTCCTGTTTCATGGCAGAACATGGAAATTCGACGCCACAGGCACGCCGTTCAACGAAATATCAAACCTTTACCAACTTTTCATCATGAAGGTCTTTAGATTACACTGCCCAAATTTGAAGATGATCTGATTTATTCTCTAGGAGGAGTTCATTAAAGTACAGAGCCTGCAATTGACAAAAGGGCTTCCTGTTTCATTTCAAAACATGCAAATTGTCCACCCCGCCATGGCAACTGCGTCCCATGGAAACTCAAAAGCTTCACAATTTAGCATCACACATGTCTTAAGGTTAAGCCAACCAAACTTGAAGTAAATCTGTTGAATCCTTTAGGAGGAGTTCGAAACGTTCCATACTTGTAAATTGTCTAAAATGGCATCTTGTCTCATGACGTATGACCTCATCGTTCGAGATATTGACTATTCCTTCGCAATTTAACTTCACACTCGCCTGACAATTATACCTACCAAATTTGAAATTAATCTGATAAATCCTCTAGGAGGAGTTCGAAAAAGTTCTCAAAAAATATAGGAAAAACACACAAAATTCAAAATGGCCAACTTCCAGTTGGGCGGAGTTAATGAAAGCCAATGGGATATGTCCAAAATGATAAGAGCAATGTGTGTATCAAATTTGGTGAATATCGGAACAACTTTATCCCGACTAAGGCCTGCCACGCATTAGGGGGCGCTACGGAGCCAGCTTAACATGCATGAACCCAATTGCTGTATATTCTCGCAGTGTGGGGTAGGATGTGTGTGCCAAGTTTCATGAGCTTTTGAGTATACCAAGGGCGTCAAAAATGCATTTCAAGGCTAAAAGTAATTAGGGGGCGCTATAGAGCCGGTGTGCCACACCCAAGCCCAATTGTGACATCAAATCAAAATATTTACCAGTTCGACTATGGGTGCAAAGTTTCATGAGTTTTTGAGCATCCTAAAGGCCTCAAACGTGTTTAGAAAGTTGAAATTTACGCAGAAAATGCAAAGTGGCTGTCTTCCTGTTGGGCAAACTCTCTTAAAAAAACACTGATATATGTTCTTCATGATGAGAGCAATAACCCCACCAAATCTCATGAAGATCAAAGCAACTTTATCCCAACACTGGCGTGCGTTTGGGGGCGCTATATGGAGTGCCCTGGCCACACCCAAGTCCAATCACTGCAGAACTTTGCAATTTTTGCCTGTTCTGACCTGTGTGCCAATTTTCAAATTTTCATCAGTTTTCAAGCACCCCAAGCCACTCAAAAATGCGTTACAAAAGTAGAATAATAATAATAATAGTCTCTTCAAAAACAATAGGTTCCTTAGACTTTCAGTGCCAGGGCCCAACGGCCAGCACAAACTGTGCTCAGAGTTTTGTATTTTGGGGTTAGAATTCATTTTGCAGTCTGGATGGTATTTGGGTGCCCAGCGCAGAGCGGCCAAGTACATCATGGCCAACTTTTTTGTTTTTTTGTTGAAGTGGTGTTTCATGTTTACTCTTGAAATGCATTACGTGCAAACACTGCTGTGTCTCATCAGTTACAATATGATGTTACCATTTACGACATGAGATACAGCACAATTATGACTGAAAAAGCTTCAGATTGATGTGATTATATAAATAGCTATTTTCTTATTATTATTATTTATATTATTCCATTATTTCATCATTGTACTAATTAAAAAACCCACACAATCTGCCTCTGGCTGCAGGGCAGGTGCTGCATTGTGCCATTCTGTACCAGACAATAATATGATTTCTGTGCCTTCATTTGTTGAGTCATTGACATCATGCCTCACTGTGATCGGCTCAGCTGTTTCAGAGCTTTGTGACCAGTGATGTGATTGGCTGAAACTGTATTTATTAATCAGCACACCCTCTGATCTATATTCCACTTCACTCTGCTATTTTGCACTTTGTGCTGTTGCACAAACATGAACCAAAATAAAAAATATTAAAATAGGCTCATTGTTGCGTTTCATTTTTACCTAAGTGAAATTTATGAGAGAATCAATACAATACACTGTTACATTCACAGCATGCTGTAGAACACCACATGTGAACACTCCTGGATCTGATAAGGTGCCATTAATATCTTCACACTGAATACAATTACATAGGTAAGATTTTAACCAACTAACTACAAGGTTATCACACCCAATAGCCTCCAAAAGATTGAGTGATTTACTGTATGGAATGCCTTTTTAAAGTTGATTAAAACCATGCCTGTATATAACCCACTGTCCATACTGAACTTGAGTCAGTCTGGTCGATAAGGGCTGTGGAATGATTTATTGAACTCAGACTAGTACTTAAAAGAACGTTGTGTTTACTTAAATGGGCACCTAACTGTTCATATATATATAACTCTAAAGTCTTTGAGAATTGAAACAGGTCCGAAATTCTCCCATAAGTAAGTATTTCCTGTGTGTGAGAGATATGTGCATGTGTGTGAGATGTGTGTGCCATGTCTTCATACAAGCCTGTATTTCTGTAGTGTGCTGGCCTCTCTGGTGAGCCAGGCCTCCACAGTGGCCCTCTTGCTCTGTAGGGTGGTCTCCCGCTGGGTACGCTCGGCTGGAGGCACTGAAGACAGGCTGCTCAGCTGGGCTAACAAAGCAGGAGACAGATAGGACATTACAAACACCAGTTACCACAAAAAACTGTTCACTTTTGGGTAAAGAAGGTAACTGGTAACTTTTTTTACAAATAAATATCTGAAAAGTGTTGCGTGCATATGTATTCAGCCCCCCTGAGTCAATACTTTGTCGAACCACCTTTTGCTTCAATTACAGCTGCAAGTCTTTTGGGGTATGTCTCTACCAGCTTTGCACATCTAGAGACTGCAAGTTTTGCCCATTATTCTTTGCAAAATAGCTCCAGTTCAGTCAGACTGGATGGAGAGCATCTGTGAGGAGCAATTTTCAAGTCTTGCCACAGATTCTCAATAGGATTTAGGTCTGGACTGTGACATTCTAACACATGAATATGCTTCGATCTAAACCATTCCATTGTAGCTCTGGCTGTATGTTTAGGGTCGTTGTCCTGCTGGAAGGTGAACCTCCGGCCCAGTCTCAGGTCTTTTGCAGCCTCTAACAGGTTTTCTTCCAGGATTGACCTGTATTTAGCTCCATCCATCTTCCCATCAACTCTGACCAGCTTCCCTGTCCCTGCTGAAGAAAAGCATCCCCACATCATGATGCTGTCACCACGTTTCACGGTGGGGATGGTGTGTTCAGGTTGATGCGCAGTGTTAGGTTTCCGCCACACATAGCGTTTTGCATGTAGGCCAAAAAGTTCAATTTTGGTCTCATCTGACCAGAGCACCTTCTTCCACATGTTTGCTGTGTCCCCTACATGGTTTGTGGCAAACTGCACACGGGACTTCTTATTGCTTTCTCTCAACAATGGCTTTCTTCTTGCCACTCTACCATAAAACCCAGATTTGTGGAGTGCACGACTAATAGTTGTCCTGTGGACAGATTCTCCCACCTGAGCTGTGGATCTCTGCAGCTCCTCCAGAGTTACCATGGGCCTCTTGGCTGCTTCTCTGATTAATGCTCTCCTTGCCTGGCCTGTCAGTTTAGGTGGACGGCCATGTCTTGGTAGGTTTGCAGTTGTGCCATATGCTTTCCATTTTCGGATGGATTGAACAGTGCTCCATGAGATGTTCAAAGCTTGGGAAATGTTTTTATAACCTAACCCTGCTTTAAACTTCACCACAACTTTATCCCTGACCTGTCTGGTGTGTTCCTTAGTCTTCATGATGCTGTTTGTTCACTAATGTTCTCTAACAGACCTCTGAGGCCTTCACAGAACAGCTGTATTTATACTGAGAGTGAAGCACACACAGATGGACTCTATTTACTAATTAGGTGACTTCTGAAGGCAGTTGGTTGCACTGGATTATATTTAGGGGTATCGGAGTAAAGGGAGCTGAATACATATGCACGCCACACTTTTCAGATATTTATTTGTAAAAAATCTTGAACACCACATATCTTTTTCCTTCCACTTCACAATTATGCTCTACTTTGTGTTGGTCCATCACATAAAATCCCAATAAAATACATTTAAGTTTGTGCTTGTAAAGTGACAAAATGTGGAAATGGTCAAGGGGTATGAATACTTTTGCAAGGCACTGTATAAACCTGTGTCCGATGTAACATTAACTTTTTTGGAAAGATAAAAAAACTAAATGTTTAGGTAGATAATGTTAGCAGCCAGATAACTAGCATGAGCATAAAGTAAACTTTAACCAATCCCTGTTTGTAGTGTCCTTGGATGGGATGGGGGTAACGCTTGTGTTTCTACTCACTATATATATATATATATATACACACACACACACACACACACACACACACATATATATATATAGATAGATAGACACACACATACACATACATATATATATATATACATATACATATATATANCCCCAAAACATCACTGCTCTAGAGGAGATCTGCATGGAGGAATGGGCCAAAATACCAGCAACAGTGTGTGAAAACCTTGTGAAGACTTACAGAAAACGTTTGACCTCTGTCATTGCCAACAAAGGGTATATAACAAAGTACTGAGATGAACTTTTGTTATTGACCAAATACTTATTTTCCACCATAATTTGCAAATAAATTCTTTAAAAATCCTACAATGTGATTTTCTGGATTTTTTTTTTTCTCATTTTGTCTCTCATAGTTGAGGTATACCTATGATGAAAATTGGAGACCTCTCTCATCTTTTAAGTGGGAGAACTTGCACAATTGGTGGCTGACTAAATACTTTTTTGCCCCACTGTATATACATATACATATATATATATATACATATACATATATATACACACACACATACATATCACTTTTGATATAAGATAAGTTGCTTTTTTGTTATTAATTAATGTCATCATGAGTGATAATTACTGAAAGAAATCAACCCAACAAAACAAAGGGTTGAAGCTTACAGTGCATTAAATTAATTTCTGTTAAGATGTAGCAAACAATTTAGCTCCCTTTGTTACATGATTACCAAAATGTTTTGTACATTCCTTGTTGCTAATAAAAAGGGGGGGAAAGAGCTGAACAAATCCAGGTATTTTACCAACTTGGAACCGGATACAAAATGGAGCTCGCTATCAGAAACAAACCCTGAATGCAAACATAAAAACCCTCTGTAAACAAAGAAATACCACACACCACAAACACACCGCAAAAAAAGATTTACACACAAACATACGGTGAGCAAGAAACACAAAATATTCTTTATTAAATATACAAAATTTGTGAAACAGAATTGCATCACGAATTGTAAACTTTCCAATCTTACACACTACCTTAAGCTCATTCCACTGGCTACACAATCAAGGACAACATACAATCAAATTAAACTTAAATAAAAACTTTTAAAATGGAAGACATGGAGGAGGACATTTATTCCTTGCACTTCATAAGTGCAGAGTCACATTTAATATGTCTCTACTGTCATCTATGCACTTGATATTGCGAACTGAGATGACAAGAAGGTTTTGGATATTTTTTGTATGCTTCAAGCTCACTGGAAAATCAACGTTGTGGTGTCAAAGTAGGCCAAGTGCTTAAATCACAGAGCGATTAGAAAGTGCAGTACGGTGTAAAGTAGATCTAACTATACCAATATCAACAGACAGGTACAGTAGAGTTATGTTCTGACGATTAAGTAGTGCAAGACATCCACAAATGCTGTTAAAAGTGGCATCTTATCAGAATACTTTATGGTGTATCAATCTGCTCCATAGATTAAGTTTCAAGGCTTTTTTTTTTTTGGCATTTCACAGGATATCACTTTTACTGCTCATTTTCTATTGGTATGCATACAATTCCTTTTTGTGCAGTGCTCTAAACAATATCATAACAAGGCATGAAAAGAAGTTAAAAAAAAAAATCGTTCAGTGAACAGATGGCTTTTCTATTTCAAAACCTGCCCCGAGCCCCGGAAAGTAAAATGAAGTGCTAGATTCTTAACGAACATCGAAACAAAAACAAAAATAAGGCAGCATTTGGCATTTCAATACGGCATATATGCTGTAAAATGCAGTATCTATCCCTTTGTAACACCTGAAAGCAGTAGCGATATGCGTGCTGGAGCAGAAGCGGATGTGACACACAGACACTGAGGGAGGGGAGTCAAGTACCAGCATGTCGCAGGCATTTTCTCAACAGTGGAGCCGTGTTGATAACACACTCGTGGGAAGGCAGAAGCATGAGATCAGAGAAGCTGTGATGGCTGATCTTGATACTGACTGGATACTGAGTGATACTGTCTTCACCTGATAACACTGTGACCCATACAAGAATCAGTTAGCTTATTAGGCTGAGCATTATGGGTAATTTCAAGACATGCCCATTGAACAGAAAGAAGTAAAAGTAAGGGAGAAAAAAGAGGAAGGAACAAGCAAAAAATAAACAGCACTTATCGTACGTAGAAAATAAAACCATTCACTTGCTGGCTAAGAACACTTTTGAACATTCATAAGCTACAATCAGTTCCCAGTAATGTGCACATGACAAGGCTGAACTCTCACACCGCTCATTTGGTTTGTAGTTTCAAAAACTAGTCAAAACACTCGATATTTATTAGGGAACACTTGTAGAGTGTCAATCCAAAACAACATATACACCATCTGGAAAAAGTGATGCCAATCACAGAGGTTTAAGTCATTACAGAAGTACATGACTGTATAAGAAACATATAGGTGGTTTTGCATGAATTTACCACATTAGCCAAATATTGTGTATACCTTATAATAATGACTAATTCCCAAAGCATACTTGATTACGTTATATTTATTTCCTTTTTTCTAAGTAGTCATTGGTTTCAGTTCATCTGAGTTAAAGGAATAGCTCAACATTTAGAGAAATATGCTTATTTGCCTTCTTGCCAAGAGTTAAATGAGAAGAAGATCGCCAAGTATGGATCTTGAGCCAGGAGGCGATTAGCTTAGCTTAGCACTAAGACTGGAAACAGTTAGCCTGGCTCTGTCCAAAATTAAAAAATACACCGACCAACATGTCTGAAGGAAGGAAGTCACTGCACTCAGTTGCTGTTCGCAAAAAAATTGTTATAGCACGAAACTACCCATAAAACCAAAATTTGTCATTTTCACTTTTCTGTTTGTGTATAAAATTATTGGTAAGTGTTCTTTGGAACTTTGGAGAGAGCCATGCTAGCTGTCTCCCCCTGCTTCCAGTCTTAAGCTAGGCTAATAGCCTCCTGGCTCCATCTCAATATCTATAGTACAAACATGAGAATGGTATCAATCTTCTCATCGAACTCTTGGAAAGTTCAGCAGATAAGTGTACTTCCCAAAATGTCCAACTATTCCTTTAAGCATGAAAAACCACTCGCAGAAACTTGAAACTTCCTGCTTTTCTTTGACTTACATTATAGTGAACTGAACATCTTTGGATTTTGAACTGTTGGTCTAACAAAACAGGCAATTTGAAGACGTCACCTTGCACTCTAGGAAATTGTGTAGACATTTGTAGATGAATCCATTAACTGAGAAAATAACCGGAAAATTAAAATAATCATTAGTTGCACACCTACAATATAGCTTGTGATTGCAACACTTTCTGGCTACTGAATCTTACATATTGGATATCAGAGCACTTTTGCACTGTTTTGAAAAAGGTCCCTGCTCTCAGCTGCATTACAAAATTCACAACACAACAATGACATAAAAACAAAGGCGTCAAAATGTTCACTGTGATAGATTGTTGTCTCCAGCTTTCAAGTCACTGCAAGTTGATGTTCATGCTGCACTGAAATGAACTGAAACCAGTGGCTGCCTTGAAGGTATAAAATCAATCTAAACCTGATGGTGTGCTACAGAAATGGCCAGTATTAATTTAAAGTATGCAATTTGTAGTTAATGGGCTAAAACATGTAAAACCAGCAGAGTGGCCTTTCACGTGGTTAGCTCCCCTCTCTCTACTGAACTGTGAATATTTTTGAACATTTGTGTGAAGAGTTAGTTGGATATACAGTGTCATGGACTGAAACTCTACCATTTCTCTCATTTGTGATAAGGTGATAGAAGTGACAGGTAAGGTGAAAAGGAAGAATCAATGTTTCTACAATCTGGATCCCAAAATAGAAGCATCTGGGTCTTGAACCCACTGGGGTCACTCCTCTGTGAACTAAAAACCAACTGGCTGTGTGAACCTGAAAACAACCTGAGGACCCGCTACATTCAGAACCGCCCGAACCAAACCCTTCGACCAGGACGCATTTCAGCACAGTAAAGCATGCCGTCTGGAAAACATCGCCTCGACATCTCTCAGTGCCTAGATATTTGTATCAAAAAGGACAGCATAGCAGTGAAAAGACTAAAGAGCTGTTGTGGAGGTTAGAGTGAACAGATGCGGACTGAACTGCAAACCCTTTCCCCCCTTCGTCACTTTAACTTGGAACGCACTTGCAGGAGAGTGGGCTTTTGCTCCATGATGCGCACCAGCAGCGTGTCAATGTAGTCCTCCAGATCCTTGACCTGCGGCTTCAACTTCTTCAGCTCCAACTCCCGCTTAGCCAGCAAAGATTTCTGACGCTCAAACTCTGCCTTCTGCCTCTCCAGATCCGCCTCCCGCTGCACCAGCAGGGCGACCAGTTCACTGTGGTTCAGGTGGTAGTACGAGCCCGCTCCTTCTGTCAGAGACTGAGGACAGAGAGAGAAACAGACAGACGGGGAGGAAGAAGAATCAAAGTGTAACAAAGATAAGGACAGTGTGATGTCTTTTCATTGGATTTCCTGTTGATTAAATTGAGTTTTTGAAGGTGGAGCCCTTTGTCTGTTCAGCTATTGTGGCCACTATGCTAACTACAATATTCTTTAATTTATTACAAACAAATCAGAAATTTAATATCACATAAATCTCTGTGCACAAGAGGATTTAAAACCCAAGAAAGATGGGCTTGAACAGTAAATGCAAAAACTTCAATGAACAGGACAGATTCTTTATTTATTTTAACCTTTATTTATTCAGGGAAGAGAAATCAAACCTTCTGGTAACAAGCCCGCTTCTCTAACCTTTAGGTGATCACTGTCATCTATAATTCTACCCAAGATGCAGAATAATTATTATATACTGTATATGCAGGTTATTTTTCCCTTGTTTTCCATGTCCCCTGCTAGTCAGCTGCGGGATTCTTACAAAACGCACAATAATGAACAAAATCTCACTGAAGGAAAAAATGGCAATATTACATTGCCTGAAATCAAACTTTTAACCTGCCTAAAATCTATATAACTTAAAGTAAGAGTACACATTATGAAGATAGGGTTTTTAAAAAAATAAATTATATTTTTATATAATCGTGGCTGATTTTCTGGTTCTATCGGCAACTCTAAGTTATTACGTTTTCCTTTTTGTTTTTACTCCCTGATTGTTGCCAGTTTGCTTTTTTTCTGCTTTACAGTCCTTTAACATTTGTTACACGTATTGCTGTTTAATTATTATTATCATCATTATTGGTGTGCTTTTCAAAGTCAACAAGCAGGACTTCTGTAGGTACAGAAACTGAGACAAACTACTTACAAATGTATTTTTTTTAAGTGAACCGGTTTGTTTGATTACCAGAAGTGTCATTTAATTTACAGAAGTAGTATTTGCAGGTTCAAATGTCATAAATATAAATGCAAGTCATGATCCTTAAACCTCAAAATCCAAACACATAGTTACTGTTGTTTGCCTCTGAAGGGCAGTATTGCAATATTTTTATATCATTATTATAATGTACCTTCTTCCTGTCTGTCTCCTGCTCGCTGAGCTGGCTGCTCCTCCCCGGGTGGATGGTGGACTTGAGCTTCTCCAGGCCGGTGGCCAGCACTGACCGGCCCGCAGTCCGCTTCTCCTCAGCCAGCATGGCAGTGGTCAGGGGCTTCACTGGGTGGGGGCTGGATGGGACAACAACAAGCAGCACACACGTACGTTCAGGTATCCCACTTCATACAACTACACCCCTGTGGCTTTTTAGTTTCATATAGAAGACTTTCAGGCGATATAAGGACTCCATCTGGCTGCCATACTAGAGGTCTGAAAGTCTGGAGTCTGTGTTTGAAATGATCATATAAAATTAATTTGAACAAGGGGACTTGAATTTACATCTATTTTTCCTTCCTCTGTTTTTATTTGAAAAGTACCAGAGGGGAAGTCGGAGGATGGTGCAATGTGTGATTTTCAGAGTAAAATCTGTTATGTGGCCACTTACATAGTTTAACCCTAAATAAAATTAAACATGCTTGTGGCTGTGGGTGAGACTCAATGCTTATCACCTACAGTTAACCACCAAACTACATGCATTTTGTTGTTGTTACTTAGATGTTTAGTGTTTATGATGATAAAGGACTATAGAATGAAGAAAAATATATTTCTGTTCCACAATATTTTGTTAACTTTTTCTGACTTTTCTCAAACGTTTTCTTTTTTCTTGTGAAATACTGGATTATTTCACTTCACCAGGCCTAAAAATCCTTCAAATGAAACAATAAGAGAAGCAACAACTCACTTAAAATGAGCCAGTCATAATGTCCACACTGAGGCCATAACTTGTGGTGACGGGTCACAAGCTGACATGACATTATTTTACGGGAGTCACAAGCAATAAAGGTTAACTGAGCTTTTATTCTGAAAATCACACACAACACAAACCTAGTTTCCTTTGGAAAATTTTGATGTGAAGACAGACAAAAGAAATATAATATAATAAGTATCACAACAGTCAAAAAATCAGTCTTCAGCAAATTAAGTTGTTTTTCTTTTGTTGTTTTAAACACAGAACCATCTTATTTGGGATAAAAAAAGATGCCACTGTCTCGCTGCTTAATTAAATCAATTTGCCTGCCGACCAGTTAGCTGACAAACGACCAGAAACCAGCTCTTTGTTCAGGTCAACTTGAAGAATCTTCTCTAACTACAACTATACAATAACACAGGAAAGACAGTTTCCTGTCTCGGTGACCTACATTTACAAGAAAATCTCTCTTATCAGACCACTCACTTACTTATTGCAGAGACTTGCATTCACCCAACCACAATCTTTATTCCAGGTAATATAGGTTTGCCCATTATTTGAACACAACAGATTGTACTCTGGACCTCCAGGATGACAGCAGACATGGATGCTAAAGATCAACCTTTTAAAATCCCAGAAACTCCTAATTTTAGTGAGCAAGAGTAAAGGAGGTTAGGCATGTGTAAGACTCCTCATTAAAGGAAATACTGGTGAAAATTGAAATTAAATGAGCTCAAAACTGAAAGACTTAATTGCATGCATTGGTGCAATCAAACATGTAGAAATTGTGTTTAATGTGTTATTACCCAAGGTGAAAAGGAAATGCTATCAGAGACACAACAACACCTTTTTTGCCTGGTATGAAGGTTGGTTTCTGGTTGAGATTTTGGCAAACGAGTGTGGCTGGGTGAGAACACTAGCCCCGAGGGGAGGAGGTGGTGGTGTGTGTGTATATGTGTGTGTGTGTTGGGAGGGAGGGGGTGTGTGGTAGGAGTCAGGGCAAAATAATAACTGCTAATTGGCCTGAGGCTGTTTCCCCTCCCGTTACCAGAGAGCCAGGACACACACAAGACACCTGCAGAGGAGTCCTGTTAACACCAGTATGTGTGTGTGTGTGTATGTGTGCGTGTGTCGTAACAATGTGATGAAAAGAGAAGGTCACACCACAAAGGAGAAACCCCTTGAGAGTCGGCGGCACAGAAGAAAAGCAGGCGGGAGCAGAGTGGCAGAGGGAAACTGAAGAGACGACAGGATAGAAATTTCTGGAAGTGGGAAAAAGAGCTTCCTCTCCACCTTTTCACCGAGCACTGAGCATGTGCAACCTCACCTGTTCTGCTGATTGGCTGCCTGCTGCTGCTGGGTCCCCTGAAGCATTGGCTTTGGTGCCGCAGCTCGTGCTGTGCTGGGTGGTGACCTCGCCGTAGCGTTGGCAAGGGGAGGGAGGGAACAGAGCGCTACAGGGGAGCTACTACTTTCAGGAGTTAGAGAGGGAGCAAAGGAGGTCAGAGAGGGGAGGTCAGGGCCAGGCTGAGCTGAAGAGGACTCCTGTATCGCACTGGGATCACTCCCAAACGAGGGCAGGAGGAGTTTGTCAAAGGCAGGCGTCAGTGTGCCCTCAGAATGGGAGCGGTGTAGCGTGGCACTTTGTGCCCGAGAGCATTTCGAGAACACGTCACCTAAGATGACATGCTGACTTTCCACACCTCCTTCAGTGAGATTCCTTGGATTACAGCTCACGTAAGAGTCTGTTGATGCCGCAGGGAGTACTTGTAAACTGAAGTCATCCCCTATCATGAAACTTGGCTCAAGAGTTGCCGTCTTGTCCCCGGCTCCACAGAAGGATTCTTCAAATTGGTCCAATTGGTTGTATTCTTCGTCAGACGACTTGCATGCATTGGTGGAATCTTTTTGGTTTAACGCAGCATCACCCGTCTTCTGATTCTCAATCAGCTCACCACAGAGCGTTGAGTTCGCAGAGTGTAGCGTCTCGTTTGGCTCTGAGCCGCTGGAGCATTTGGAGGATGGGTGAGACTCACAGGTTTGGTAATCCTGCGAGTCGGCGCTGACATAAAGGCTTTGGAGAAAGCTGTTGGTGCTCTGATCGGACACTCCAGTGTGCAACAGTGTGTCGTCTTGGCTAGGACTGTTTCTAAGGTGAATGGTGTTGAGGAAATCACCAAAAAGCGTGAATGGTATAGGAGAATGCTGGCTTGCATCCTGCCCTCCTAAACTAGTGCTCTCAATGGGCGAGTCCAACGAACTCTGCACCACATCAGGTGAGGAGGTTGTGATGTATAATGAAGGGTGTGTGGAGCAGAGTTCATCATCTGGAGTCATAGAAATCATCACATATGTAGTGTTACTTACAGACACAGGTGAACCATTTAACACTTCTGAAAAATCCTCTAGAGATCCACTGAATTCCTTAACGCCTTTCTCTCCATTTTCATTGTCAGACTGTAAAGAAACATTGGATTTTGGCTGTAGTTCTGAGAGTTTTGGTGCCTGAGTAACTGCATCCTCAGTTCCCATCTCTCTTGCAGTGATCACAGGCTGCTGATGTGTAAGCACTGGGGAATGCGGTGCCAATGGCCCCTCCAAATGGTTTAAATCTACCTTTTCATCACCATCCCTGTGCTGAATAACAGTGTGCTGGGCTACATCAACTAAAGAGAGATCATTTGACCTGTCAGTAATATCATCTTCTGATTCTGAGGGCTTTAAATGTGTTGCCACAGCAGACTCAGAGGATTTCTCAAAGCCAAGGATGTTGCTTTCAAAGTTCTGTGCTTCAGCTTCCTCGGAGGAAGATGCAGAGAATTTGTCCGAATAAGAAGAGAGACAGGAGAGGAAATCCTCTTCTGCTGAACTGCCGAGACCTGAAGAACCAGAATCTGGGGAGCTGATGTGGACCTTTACAGACGAGGTGTGACAGGGGGCTTGATGTATATTAGTGTTGGATTCATTTGTGTTAGTAGTACTGTTAGCTTGATTAGTTTCAGTGCAAGCAGTCAGCTTTGGTGAGTTGGTGGAAGTATTTAAAGTTATGTTGTCACTCTCAAAGCTTGAGTGCTCTGGGATTGTCTCAAGGAATTGTGCAAATGTATCAAAGTGATATGTGTTAGTGTTGGTCACCTGGCTGATGGTTTTATGTGCTTCGAATACTAATTCTGTGCAAGGTTGATGATGTAGTGCGTCATTCACATTTGTGTTTTGATCAGCTCCTTTATTATTGCAGTGTTCCAGTGGATGGTCACTGGGTGTGTTGTGCTGTGTTTTGCAATCTGTGGTCAGATCCTCAGGAGACTGCAGCCTGCCAGCTGCAAACGCTTCAAAGGATTCGTCCCACTCTGAATCCGGTTCCAGTTCCCCAGCATACATAGAAAGGTTGGACGACTTCTCTCTTAAAGGTTTCTTCCCTTCCGTGGGAGCCGGAGGAAGAGGTCGCTTCTCAACTTTGGCCATCACTTCGCTTTTTGTATCTGTACCAATGATAAAGTTCTCTGTGGTTGGGCTGTTGTGAGTCCGGGTGGGTTCAGGGTTATTGACCTGCGGAAAGAGTTGCGCTATGGGGGGCCGGGAACTGGAGAGATAGGGCAAAGGAGGCAGCAAAGGTTTTAGGGGCTGAGCGGTTAGCATGTCTTCATAGAAAGGGTTGTGTTGGAGGAGAGAGAAGAAAGGGTTGCAGGGGGATATGGGAAGTGATGTGGACTGTGAGTGGCAGAAGGGGTTAGTGTGATGCAGTGGAGAAACCAGGGAGGCAGGATCTACAGGGGGACCCGAGGGGAGGTGACTAGGTGGGAGGGGTGGTGGGTGGGGGTCAGTGCTGGGCTCTAGTTTAGGTGACACCACCAGGCTGTGAAAGGAAGGGCACACAGTCCTCTTGATTAGTGAGGATTGTTCACACAGCTGAACTACAGGCCTGCAGTAGGTTTTCTGTCTCAAATAACATCTTAAATCATACATTCTTACAGACAGGCTTGTGTATAATCTGTTCTTACAAAATTTACTCAAAATATACAGTCCTCCTTATTCCCTTAAACCCTGTTTTAATTTAGCCCTGGCAGTTTTGTTGCTAATAATAGAGCTTTTCTTTATTGTTGATTCACTGTATGAAAAACACCATTAAACCAGCAGTAACTGAATTTTTCGGCCAGTTGGGGGCAGCACAACGAGCTGTAAATACAACAGTGACATTTTATCACATTTTATAGTAAACATGATAGCAAAGAGTTGCCAGTTTACACGTCCAGTAGACGGGACCAACATTAGCGTTCAATTGGAGTTTCTTTGGCCTGATGTCAGATATTCACTCTTCTTTTAGCTCTGTTTTTGGTCTCCACCAACTCCTGAGGGAAATATCTGGCTCTTTAGCTGCTAAGTGTTCCACTATGTTCACCAGAGAGTCGCTAACTTTGTCTGCCTGCTGTTTGGTGCTGGACAGGTAGAGTACAGTGGGTTTTTAGAGCTTTTTAGCTGAAAACAGCTGCCTGCTGCTGGTCACGGCTTTGATGAAAGCAGTGAGTCTGAACCAAAACAGTAAAGTTGCAGACAGGAAAACCAAAACAATGAGCTAAAAGATGCTAAAGCGCTCCATAGGGCTGAGGGGAACTGCATACTCAGGTAATTACACGCTCTGGGTTCATCACTATCGACCGCTTTTCCATTACAGGTAGTCATTTAATCAGCTTTATCCATTGTTAATATAAAATATTTATTAGTGCAGCTTTACAGGCCGTATGTATATCATTTAAAAAATGTTTAATTTTGGCAAACAGCAAGCTGCTACCCCCCACAGATCCAAGCTGGAGTTACTGAGATGAATGGGCAGAAATCAACACTTAAAGCATTTACACCATGATTTTCTGTTTTTTCGACAAACTAAATCTTTCTGTCAGAATAATTGGAAAAATGTTAAGATCCCATGAAAATTCTACACATTGGGGCTTACTGCTGTGCAAACAGTAACAATCAAAACTTGTATATTAATTGCTGAAATCAATCATACATGTTTTCATATCGTCAAAAACTGGCACCAATCCACATCCAAAACATCCATCTCTGTGCCTCTTCTGTGTTTTCATTGGCCTTAGTGCTACTGGTGCCAACTTGGCACTTTTCCCTAAGGATCTAAAAGCATGTGGGTGTGTAGGCTGTGAAAATGTATAGTCACAGAGCTGGCAGAAAGGTATTGAGTGTACTACGGACCAGAATAGCTGACCTCGCTTCAACCAGCAGGTGCTTATCAGGCCAATATTTTGTTTATGCTTGGTGTATAGAAATATTACTGTACTTGTTCTTTGGTCTTGGGGTGAGAAAATTGATAAAAAATAACATCAAAAGTAACTGTTTAAGGGTTCTTGTAGACCTGAATTGAAGATTAATTTTATATAAGACTACAATACAAACTGCAGGAGCAATGCACTCAATATAACAATGAGCAGTGCAAGAGAAAGTACAGTGCATCAGGTGACACCCCTCAAATAAATTACCCACTTAAGAATGTGCTTGTGTTAGAAGTGGAAATAAAATAAGATGGGGTTTTCTACCCTCCCTTCTCCATGCCCACACAGACATTACAAATGCACTGACAAAACCCACACCTACACACACACACATATATATACACAAACCTGTAAGAGAACAAGGATTGTTCCATCTCACATCATCATCTTTCCAATGATGATTATTACTGAACCATATTACAGTGTGCACAAGCCTTCAGCTTGATAGGAGTTAATTTCACAAGAGCAGCTCCCCTCCTCCATCTGCATTGCAGATACCTGCTGTAACCAGAGACTGAGCTGAGGAGGGATGTGTACAGAGCTGCGAGCAACTTCAAGCAGCCATGCTGGTACACAGGACGTGAAAAGTAAACAACTACTCTGATGACTGTTTAACATTATGCTACCTCTCTGAATATAGATTTTGACCTTTAACCCTCTTGTAATTGGGTACATTTTAAGCGTTTACTCCAATTTAAGCTTCTGTAAGTTTTATTGGAGAACTCTGGAGGTTTATGTAAAGAATATCTGTTGTGAACCAAACAGTGAGATATCATGTAACCAATAAAATATCCCCACAGTAAATACTACCCTTTAAAAGGAATAGTTCAACGTTTTTTAAAAATAGGCTTATCTTTCGAGAGTGAGAAGAGAAGATCGTTACCGCCCTCACATCTCATGTCTGCGTGTTTAGTAGCTGGAGCTAGAGGCAGGAGGTGATTAGCTTAGCATAAAGACTAGAAACAGTGGGAAACAGCTAGCCTGGCTCTCTCCAAAGTTAAAATATACCTACCAACTGCTGACTCATTAACATGTTGTGTATTGTTTGTTTAGTCAAAAAACATTTGACAGAGCCAGGCTAGCTGTCTTCCCCTGCGTCTAGTCTTTATGGTAAGCTAAGCTAATCACCTACTGACTCCAGCACTGTACTTAACATACAGAAATGAGAGTGGTGTCGATCTTTTCATCTAACTCTCACAAAGAAAGCAAAGAAGCATATTTCCAAAAATATTGAACTTTTTCTTTAAAGTTTATTAGGTTAAATTATTTTTGAGACCGTCAGTGAGGTGATGGATTCAATTTTATGGTAATTTTCTATGTAGTTTGCAAAGTTATTGTTGTATTGGGCTGCATTATATTATGAGGTTATTTGTAATTTTATAAGGCTTATTCATATACATATTTCTGTACTTTTTAATTATGAGCATGGAAGTTTTGGAACACAAACAAAAGAATAATGATTATTATCTTTTTTTAAATTTAGTTTAGTTTTCTGTTTCAACTCTGCTGCTAAAATATCAGCCTACGTCAAATACATTCTTTCGTGCCCCTATGCTTGCCAAATAAAACACAACAATAAGACACCTCAGTCTATGACTTATGAGGCAGGGAAATCTAAACAGTACAGGTAACAGCAGGCTCCTGAGCAGCTTTTGACCTTGATTTAATCCATATTCATATTGAAATGATAATTTATCATCGGTTTGCTGTTGTAACAAATGAACCTGTCAGTGTGTGATTAGTCTTCTCTGTGATCACTTTGTGTCTCACCTGGGTTTGCTGTGAGAGTCCTTTGATCCAAACCATCCCTTCTGTTTTTCCTCAGTTGCAGCGGGGACTTGTTCAGACTCATCCTTGGACTGATCCTGCCCTTTCCCCGCAGACTCACTCCTCCCAAGGGAGAACAAGTTCTTCCTCTGCTTTTTCCCCAGGCTTTCCAATTCTGCTGTGGAGGAGGAGGCGGCTTTGGGCAGAGCAGCATGTCCCAACTGCTCCTCTTCTTCACCCAGCATGGGGCCGCTTTGTTCCAGGGCTGCCGCTATGGCTGCCTTCTCCTCCTCGCAGGGCTTGTCAAAAGACCAGCGGCGCCCATCGCCGACAGGGCCATTGGGGAGGTCTGTGGACACCCGCGGACTGAGGTTCTGTAGAGACATGGAGAGAGGAAAAGTCTTCTGCAACAGTCCCAGGCCTAAAGAATCTGCAGGTTTTCCTGAGCCTGGGTCCAGGGGCTGGATGTTGTAAGCATGGCTTCCATTAACACACACGGTGGGCTGAGGCACTGCGATGGTGATCTCACCGGCCTCATCACCAAACTCACATTTGAGAGAGGACGACCTGGGCGACGTGTTTGCCGTGTGCTCTGCAAAAACAAGAGGAGGAAATAAGAAGAGAGTGAAGAGAGACAAAAGGGGAGAGTGAGAAAAAAAATGGATGCAGATAATCAATTACTTTACTAAATAAAATTTATAGTCAGTTTAATTGGGTGATAAAACCTATTTGGTTTTGACTGACAATATTTTTCACAGCAGGATGGGCCAGTATCACCGGCAGACATAGGTGTAAAAATGACTGGAAATTGATTAATTTGCCTCTCTGTGATTACCAAATATTTTCTAGTATAATGGGAACCGTTGCTCTGTGCTTCATAGTGCACACTAAATTGTCTCTAAGCACTATGTGGTGTCAGGGCTGAAACAGCTAGCTTAGCTCTGTCCAAAGGTAACAAAACCTGCCTACCAGCACCTCTAAAGCTCACTAATTAATTAACGTTACATCTTGTTTGTTTAATCTGTTCAAAATCAAAGAGTAAAAACCACAGTTTGTGGTTTTACTGGTTATATGCCGGACCATTTCTTGGAGTCTCTGCTGGTTTTCTGGCAACCTCGTGGTGACGAGAAGGTTGTATATTGTTTCCCCCAGTTTCCAGCCTTTATGCTAAGCTAAGCTAAACAGCTGCTGGCTGTAGCTTCATATTTAGTGGGCAGATGGGAAAGTAGTATCGATCTTCTCATCTAACTCTCAGAAACAAAGCGAATAAGCTTTCCCCAAATATCACACTATTCCTTTAAGTTTGTTATGCAAACACATTTCTAACTTTTTGAGATAATCTGCTAACAAACAAACAGAAAGAGGTGAAAACATAACCCACATTAACCTTCGTTAAAATGAAGATAACTAAAGGAAAAATACGGACTATTTGTGGCATCACCACTCCTGTAGCACATACCAGCTAAAAAGTTTCAGTTTCACAGTCATTCATCCATCCATTTTCTCAGTAGTGTAGCTATGTAGACTATTGGTCAGACAAAACAAAACATTTTAAGACATCACCTTGAACTCTATGAAGTTGCAATGGGCGTTTTTTTAGTGTAATTTGACATTTTATAGATTAAGAATTAATCGATTAATCAAAGAAATATAGCCAGATTAATCGATAATGAAAATAA
This sequence comes from Maccullochella peelii, assembly GCA_002120245.1. NCBI lineage: Eukaryota > Metazoa > Chordata > Actinopteri > Centrarchiformes > Percichthyidae > Maccullochella > Maccullochella peelii. Next base: position 218,279 of record LKNJ01000487.1, on the reverse strand, counting down.
TTGTTAGTTGCAGCCATAGGTTAGTTGTTCGTCCCACAAGAGGAAAACCTGAACCTGTGTGCAATGAGTATAATAGTCAAATATTCTTCAGGAAGTGATAACATGGTCTCTCTACTGGTCATTCTCACCTGGGCTGTTATCGACTGTCAGGTTGCTGCTATTACTGGGTGAGTTGGAGAGGTCAGAGACCACCACACTGATGCCTGCCGTTGGGCTCAGGCTCCCACCCCGGGATGATGATTCACTGCTCTCCGAGCCTAGTGATGTGCTGGAACGAGTGTCCGATGACTTCCTCAGCTTCCCTCTCAGGAAGAAGGTCCTCATCTTGCTCCGCCGGGCCTCGCCCCCCTCGTCATCCTCGTAATCCTCCTCCCCGCCCCCATCGCTTGGCAGCCGTTGCCGCATCCGGTAAAGGGACCCGTAACCACTTGGTAGGACGGCCGACGAGGAGTCCTCATTGCTGGATCTCCTCTTCCCCTTCATGCGCTCTTTCAGCTTGCCGAACGTGGAGGCGGCCTTGTCCTTCATGACGAGGTCATACATGCTGGCTGTCAGGTTGTTTCGCGTGAACTGGACGCTGATTTGAATGTCGCCTCGTTCCTTCTCCTTCTTCCCCGTCTTAGAGTTGAGCCTGTACCACCTGCAACAGAGAACAAGCCATTCACATGTGATTAATAGACACACTGGGTATATCATTTAGCAGCCAAACAATTAGTCACTTAATCAATTAGTTAGTCGACAGAAAATTAATCAGCAAGAATTCTGATAATCAGTTTATTGTTGAAGTCATTTATCAAGCAACAGCTTCTCAAATGTGATATATTTGCTGCTTTTCTCTGTTTTATATCGATGTCAATTTAATGTCTTTGTGTTATGAACTGTTGGTCAGATCATACAGTTTTAAGCCACAACCCTGGGCTCTGTGATGGGCATTTTTCATACTTTTCTGACATTTTCTAGCCTAAATGATTAATCAATTAATCAAAAACAGTAACAGAGCAAAAAATGGATTGAATTGCAGCCCAGGTATCATTCTTTTAATATCTGAATTGGACTTCTATACAATATATAAGTGCTTCCCCTGGATGGAGTTGCGGACTGGGAGGAGCTATTTTGGGAGTCCTTCATTACAGAAGTAAAAGTACCAGAGACAATTTTCCCATAGACGGTGTTAGGTGACTCACAGTTGGAGCACTTCTATGGCTTGGGTCGGCATGAAACTTCTCAACTGCACCAATGAAGTGTTTTGAATTTACTACCACTCGCGTTCGCGATTCAAATTACACACAAAGGAACTAACTGTAAGGTGTAATGACACCTCCCCAAAACACTGAGTCATTAATTAGTTCAGCATTGAGTGGGGTCATGAAATAATATCAGTAACTATACTGTTATTATGAATGGGGTTAATCTGTACTCACACAGGGTAAGAGTGTGTGTCAGTGTCTGTGTCCTACTAATACCACAAGGCTGTGTGTGGCCAGACATCCCACAATAACTTGGGGAGGCCTCTTGTTTTTGTCATCAGACCCGGTAAGCAAGAACAATGAAGTAAAACAATGCTCATTTCTGATTAAATAGTGAGTGCCCTACATAAACATGACAGACTCTCACTAAAAAACAGATTGCCCCAACTGTAGATTCCTTTACTGGATGGGCAAAGAAGAGCAGTTCTTAGAAACGCTGTGTACCGGTGGGTGTAACAACACCAACAAGTTCACCGCACAGTGACTCATGGGAAACTCTCATCTGGTCTGTTGTGACGGGTTTAAAATCATAATATGACTGAGAAAAATTCCCCTAGTTAACATGTGTTTTTGACACTTGGTGCTGCTAAAGTTAAGTTATCAGCGCAGGGAGAAGACTGAAACTGGGCCTGAAACCAAGACATGCTTTTATTTTTTCACTTCCTGTGCTACTGGGCTATTTTCACCCCACACCTCGACCACAGTGCCTTTCTCTATTGTTCATATATATAAGCACTATGAGGCTGAGTGACACATAACTGCCCAGATTTTACAATAATTTTCTAATAAGAGTACAATTTCACATAGTTCCATGTGTAGGTTAAACTGTATATTCAGTCTCCAAACTCAAGGATTAGTTGACTCCATATGGAGGGGCTTCACAGAAATATTATGTAATTGTATTAGTGAAAACCAATTTATAAATCACCAAAAATAGAGACAAAAAAAGCAGAAAGTCATAAGCCAAACACAAAAGACCAGACTCATGTTATAATAAATCCCACTAAAATGTGAATAATGTGCAAATGCAGACATCTTTACCAAACAAAAATCATTGCTGAAACAACAGTTTAAATGAAAACATTAAACAACTGCGTCTTTAACTAAATTAAATGCAGTTACATATATCTAATTTTGTAATCACTTAATGTGGTTGTGAAATTCTGAAAAACAAATCTTCAAGTGTTCAGTCTTAACGCACAAATACGAAACAGGATGTTGGAGGTGAAGTAACCTAAATGTTGCTTCATGAACAACTAAAACGTCCTGGTCTGTTGAGTCAACAAGAAAATCTAAATGTCATACTATGGAAAATCAAATGTGCAACTGAAGAAAAGCTACACGAACGGAGGTTTAAACATGAAAGACGAGACATGAAAGAAAACAGAGACTAAAGCAAACCCACTGATGCATGAATGATCTGAGAAAGGAACCTCACACATTTACTGCACAGCTATCTTAGAAACCAGACAAACTTACAGCGTGACAATGCACAAACTCAGCGAGGCAGACAGTTTACAAAAAGGCTTTAGCTGGTATGTTCATTGAACTTTAAAAAACTGAATAATATGGTAAAGGCTTTCAAAATCCACATAAAATAATCAAACTGATGTTGAAAGTAGGAGCTGTACATGAGACCAAACTATGACGTTATGCTTCAAACAAAAACTTAAACAACTTGTTTTTACAGCTTGCTCAGAATGATTATTTTAAAAACACTACAGAAATTTCAGAAATTTATAGGACAGGACATTTCCCTGCTCTAGCAAAAACATTGGCGTAATTGTAGTCTGCAGGAAAAAAACCAAAACAAGTCATATAGGCCTAATTCCCAGCACAGGCGCTTATGTAATCATCATCATCGTGCCACCGACCTCAAGTTCAGCCCTGAAAACACGGTAACACCCAAGACAAATGACAGTGAAAACAATTAGCAAACAAACTCCTTCCAGTACTTCTCTGACAATCACAAATAACAAGAAGGTGGAGCCCGGAGCACAGAAGATAGAGGAATGTTGATGCTTTTTATAGCTACACAGGAACAACAAACATTACATCTCACCTAAACAGGCAACAATGGAAATGTGCCACATGAGCCAACATGGGAAATGAAGTTTTTTCCATTAACTAGAGTGACACTCCCATGAAGTAAGTACATGTGTAAGCTGGGCTATTAGGTTTTTGTATTTGCATACAAATCAACTTGACAGAGGCTGAATTATTCTAATCCATAAGATATTTACTTTGGAGCATTTCATTCAATCAAATCCTGTTACCGGATTACCAAGATACATGTAAACAAAGGAAATTCCTGAGCTCTGAAACACTGTCTATGTCAAAAAACCAAAGATTTTTGAGTAGGCTCTTGCTCAAGTGTCTAAAATTGCATACCAATGCTGCTACCTCAAATGCCTGTTAGGTGTGGACTCGAGTTTCACATCGATGCTCCAGCAATAGTATCAGTCCTCCTCCTGATTCGGCAGCCAACTCCCTGTAGCCGAGGTGGGGTTCACATTCCAAACACTGGATCAGGGAGCTATGTAAGGGTTTTCTTTTGCAAACCTACAACTACTACAACCATCATCATACCATCAACCATGCAGGGATTGTAATTTAGGGCACTATTCATGGACGGTGTCTTATAAATCTCCCTCCTAGCCTCTGCTTTTAGTTTTTTGAGAAGATTATGGAGCAATTTTGTGATTTATGTACATTTGTGTTATTGGATTTTGGTATTTAGTTGGCTTAGGCGGACTGAATTACATTAAAACTGTTTGTATAAAAAGACAGAAAAAATTTGCTTCTGCTTACTAAAACATTTCAAAAGCTATTTTCGTGGTACACAAACCGTCTTTTTGTTTTTAAAAACGATGCAAAAAAAAAAAAGTACAGGCCTAATTTATGAACATGCACCTGTGCTTGTGTGTCATGTGACTCATGAAAAGGCCTGACATCAACAAATGTAAACGTAAGTAAACTGACATGAGGTCTAAATACAGAAACTGCAACACAGACAAAAACAGCAGCCTACATTTTGAAGCCCACGTACTCATACAGAGCACAGTCTGTTACAGAAGAGGACCCAGTTTCCCAAAAGCATCATCACACACAATATGAACGCTCCAGTACCACAGCAATCTTCATAACCAAATGCTCGGCCTGTTTTTTGGAATTTGTGTCTACACAGATTTCATTTTTTTAATAAACAGTCCCATTCCACAGCTGCAGAGCATAACAGCATATCTGCTTCCCCATCTTGCAAAAACAGGAAATCAGAACACTCCACCCCATCCCAGCATGACACCATCTCCTCACCAGGAGTAGATTGGAACATTTTCTCTTCCAGGAGCTGCCGCCCTTCGGCTTACAAAGTCTTCAGTGGAACAAGTGGATCCCTAGAAACCACCCTGAAATTATAAGACAAGTAGGCTATCAACCTATTTTATCCAGCATGTACTCAGTCTCTGTGGGGCTCTGGGAGCCTGGGTGGTATCAGAGCCAGACATAAGAGACTCTCTGAAACAAAACTTGTGCCAAGGGCGCAGGATCTGTGTCAACTGTGGAATTTAGCAGTGCACTTTATTCACCAAACATATTAGTATTTAAGGTTAAATCTCTCTGAGATACTACTCAATGCACTCTACAGAGGCCGAGAGAGAGTGATGCACTACAACTTAAGAAAACACAAGCAAATGAAGAAAAGAAGTTCACCACTCGGACACATACGTCACATTCAGAAACAAAACTAATACAGCCATGCTAGCGGCTCTGTGANCTTGTGCCAAGGGCGCAGGATCTGTGTCAACTGTGGAATTTAGCAGTGCACTTTATTCACCAAACATATTAGTATTTAAGGTTAAATCTCTCTGAGATACTACTCAATGCACTCTACAGAGGCCGAGAGAGAGTGATGCACTACAACTTAAGAAAACACAAGCAAATGAAGAAAAGAAGTTCACCACTCGGACACATACGTCACATTCAGAAACAAAACTAATACAGCCATGCTAGCGGCTCTGTGGAGCTGTACTTAAGCAGAGTGGTGCTTTGAGCTACATGCTAACGTCATCATGCTAACATACTGAGTTTAGCAGGTATAATGTTTACCATGTTCATCATCTTAGTTTAGCAAGTTGGCATCCTAATATTTGCTAATTTGTACGAAACGCAAAGTACAGCTGAATCTGATGGGAATGTCACTGGTTTTGCAGGCATTTGGTCACAAACCAAAGTATTGGATAAACTGAAATCTTGACCTAATGATGGTGCTAGAGGGAAAGTCAGTGGGTCACCGAAGTCAGAAGTATTCATCCTCTAGGTACCATGCATACGTGTACCGAATTCCACGGCAATCCATCAAATAGATATTTCAGTCTAGACCAAAGGACCAACCAACAGACCTACTGATTGACTGACTGGCCAACAGACACCCCTATAGCCAATGAATGAAACACAAGCTAATTGAGAAACACAATCACTAATTTGATAGCACATACATGACATAAAGACACGCACTGCAAGAAAAATACAGAAACACAGCAAGTCCAACACAACACAATGTTGTTCTTCAGAACTGAAGAACATGCTAGTAATAAGTAAAAACTAACACTAGGTTACAGCCAGAAGCTACAATAGCATCGTAATTATGCAGAATATTCAAACTAGGCAAGCCACCAGTTATACAGATTTTAGTACAAAGAAATGGGGACTCACAAACATTAGATCTTTTAAAGCGTGAAATCTCGGCTTCATTAGGCTGAACAAACATCAGCATTCAGAGAGCTGTCTCTCACCAAATACCTCTGCTGCAAATTAAACATGCGGATTCAGCAAAACAGTCACCGGCAAGGTCCAAATAGAGACAACAGTGGGCACAATGCAAAAACTACAATCCATGATCAGCTGAAGGTGCTCAACGACGGCCCAAGAATGGCCCAACAGTGGCAGATTATCAGCTTGTTGTGTCAAGCCGCTTAGAGAGGATGCAAGGCAGATAAGTGGTTCTACATCATTTGAATTATCAAGTGAACACTTCCCATTACATCTCTTTCAATGATATAAACCAACAAAGCCTCCAGGAGCACTGTGAATAATGCTGGTAATGTGGCGTGGATTCCTGCCTCATCAGCTGAAGTAGCAGACAGGCTGCGAGACCCAGACCACATTCCACATCTGGATGTGATGAGCTCTAACCTCACCACCAACTTCCCTCCCAATACTTTCACACAACCGAGTTTTGTATGTTAAAACTACACCTCCTCAGGCCCACATTATGGATCAGTGATAGAAAACCAAGGAAATGGTTCTCTTTTGTGAAAAGTAAGTCATAGTTATATCAAAAACATAAAAAAACAAAGGCTATCAACCCTTAGCAGACTGAGGGGACAATAACAGACATCATTAACTGAATATTTAGTGACTGTCAGCTAGACAGAAATACACTTGTTTTAGAAGTCAACTAGTAACCAACTAACTAAGTTTTTATGTAGCTTTGAGCAAAGAGATGTAGAGTAGGTTAACTTAGTTGATTACAGAAAACAACAGAGCAAGTGGATGAATTTGTTTTCTTAACATTTTTTGTGATGACAAACTTAATTCTTGCTCTTCATAAAACAAGCTGGTTTTCTTTAGATCACCAAATAATTATGTCATGAAGATAATGAATGGATGTAACGAGTTCGTGATGTTAACATAACGTGATCACAGGAGAATTATTTTGTCAACTCAATATAATTATTTCTCATGATCACAGAATAAATATTTCATGATCACAGGAGCTTCTTATGCCGAGGTCATAAAATAAATATACTGAGATCACAAGAAAACAACTCTACACATGAAAAATAAATACCTGCATATCCTCTCCAAAATATCTGACTGATCATCTTCTAAATTAATGATATGCTGTTGAAAAGCCACTGAAGCAGGGCTGAGTATTTGTTTACCCAAATATTAAGCAACAGTAAATGAGTCAATGACCTAAAGCAGATCACCACAAACAGAGAAGGTGCTGCAGCTACAAACGCATCCTGAGAACAAGGCGACTGCTGTCTGTTTGCTTCTTACAAAGGCTGAAACAAATAATTCTGTGCTGTTATTATACAAGGCCATCTTATGTGAAGTTCAAGGCCAATTATTTCTGCATTACAAAAGACTCCAGTTAACTGTGTGTCCAGAAGTAGCAAAATTGTCAAGCTATGTGAGACTACATGCACTGTGGGTTTCTCTATTTGAGCAGACTTTACTCCTTTTAACTATTGTGTAAAAAAAAAAAAAAAAGTATAATCTTTAAAGTGAGATCTAAAAAGACTAAGGCTTTCAGAACTGGCAATCATATTGGTGGTATTTTCTTAATGTACAACTTCGCCCTCTCAACACAGTTCAATTCATTTTAATGCGGATGTTGAATGGAGACTTTTTAATAATCACAATTAACGAAATATCTGATTCACTGAGTTTCACTACAAACCAAAGCACATTATTTTATCCCTCAAATGTCCTTACTTTCTCTATCACATCAAGATTAATTAGCCTCTTTTAAAAAAACAGAAGCTAAAAACAGTATAGGTTCGTATATCAGGTTTTTGAGGAAAGGATTTCGTCATGGACTGATGTGGATGTTCCACTAACTGAGGGGATTTATTATGCCTTTGAGCATGACTTATAGGGTTACTATTAGCAGGTTATTAATGTATAGTAATGTAGTGAATTAAAATAATTCAAGCTTTTCATTTATTTTGTGTTTTAATGAGACAACAAGCCCCTTTCATTCCATTCCAGATTATGGTTCATTTTAGAATTAAAAGTAAGCATTAAAAATTAAGGGATTAAAGTGGTTTCAAAATCTAATGTAAAATAAATGTATGTCCTTCTCCATTAATAATATATATGGGTTTGGAATCAATTAAGGAGAGACAAATCTGTATTTTGCAGAGTTTATAGTCAGATAAAAGGTATACCTGGTCAGCAAAACCTCACTGTCCTGTATACACGATTTACACAATTGCTATATCCTGAGGAGGCTAGTCATGGCAAGTACTAGCAACCCTTAGCATTGGCTGCTTTGCTTACATTAGCATGCTGGCTAATTACCTAACTAAGAGTGCTCTGACCTGAACTGAACTGAGTAACAACAGGAACTAAAGACAAGATAATTTAGGCGGATGTGTCACAGTGCCCTAAATTTGGAAACAACTCTGCCTCTTCTGCTAAAATGTCCTTTACCTAAACCACAATAGTCCTTTTCATGTGACTTCTTGTCTTTGCTTCACTGTACCTCCACAATGATGCCAGACAGGCTAATGGGAGATTTGTAATGCAACTGCACAGCCTCTACATGACCCAGGAATATGAGTTAGCAGCAATATGAGCAAAATGTAGGCTGCTGTCCATTATCCTGCTACCTATAGAAGGTTTTTTACTGAAGTTAGTCTGATAAATCTCCACACAAATGTTTTCAACAAGCTGAAGTACATTCATATTATCTAGGATGACTTGTCAGGTCACGGTGTTATGTAACTTCTAATGTCCATTAGACTATATTCTCTCTGGGCAGCAGCTACTGAAAGTCTGTCGGCTCTTAGCAGAGGATTTTTCTGGATGTACATCATACACACACAGAGAGAAAATCACACACACACAGTCTTTGTGCCTCACTCAGCAGATGGAGGTTCAGTTCTCAGACCTGCTTCAGTAACACTCTGAAACAACAGAGCTTTGCCTCCTACAGATACACAACATGACAGGGGGTGTGAAACTGAGATAGCAATGGCATAAAAAGCAGTGGTTGTAAAATACCAAATCTAACATCTAAATCTTAATATCAGCGCTGCAAGAACCACCTGACCAATACCGTGAAGAACCCCTGATCTGCAGAACAAAAGAGCTGAAATTTAAAATTACCCTCTTGGGAAGAAACTTGATTATTAAGGAAAAAATGTGTATGACAAGTTCAATATTCATCAAAAGCATTGCAAATTAAATTTTTTGTTAATAATGTGGGCTGCTTGCTAGTTTTTGTCCACGGTGTGTTGATCTGGCAGTATTTTTGTAGCTTCCTCCTGACAGACCCTGTAGGGGAATTCACCCTACGCCCACCTTTCCAGGAATCTGCTCTACACTGAAAGCTCAACATGCAAATACATCATGGCCACTGCATCCTCCCATGCCACCTATTTGAGGGAAGCTGTTGTGCCTTCATTTAGTGAAGAAATTGCTCAATAAAGATTTGACATGTTGGGACATGGTGGGACACGGTGGTGCAGTGGTTAGCACTGTCACCTCACAGCAAGAGGGTTCTCGGTGGGGTGGAACCAAGACTGGTCGGCTGTGTAGAGTTTGCATGTTCTCCCCATGTACGCATGGGTTCTCTCCGGGTACTCTGGCTTCCTCCCACCATCCAAAGACATGCAGGTTAGGTTAATTGTGAGTAAAAGATTTCACCTCGTTCTAACATAACCCTGTTTTCAAACAGTATGCTTTCACTTTTATCACTTTCAGGATGAGGACTAAATGTGTTTGGCAAAAGTAACGCTATCTCAGGTAACGTTGTTGGAGCGTACATTTCCCCAAATCCAATACAGAACAGGACAGTGCTGCTAATGTTAGCCTAAACTCTGCTAGCATCCAGTACCAGCTCCCACACAGTGGGGAATTACTACACAGCAGATATGCTATTTACTTTTGTAACGTAGCCTGTAACCCCACAAATTAATGTAGTTGTGCTCCTTTAAAGTTACACCTGGTTACTATTGTAGGTAGTAAGCTAGTTAGCTGTGCATGCTAACGCTTGCAGCTTCTTTTAGAGCAGGTTAACACACTGTTTTATCGCTTCCTTACACTTTGGCTCTCATGATTTTGGTTTTGGAAAGGCTAAAAAAAGTCCTTCCAAGTCAAGTGAAGTCATGAGTCATTAGTGTTTAAGTCAAATTCGAGTTCAAGTTTTTCAAGTCATGTGACTCGAGTACAAACCTCTGGCACCACTTCACTAGTTTAATCATCACAGTTTCTTCATCATCTCGCCCACAGAATAAACTCATCTTCTTCAACATAACCACATCTAAATTTAAACCTCATCCTTCATTTCCACTGACTGTGACTGGAACACGCTGATTCAGAGGTACACTGTGTGGAAACTGATGAATCCTAGAGAGAATAAAACAAGTCAGAGGTTCAGAAGAAAGGAGCCATTTCGACCTGCTGTATCTCCATTTGCTGAAATATACAGTCACTCAAAGCACTATATCATTGTGAAACCCCGACCTCCTCTGAAGGGCTTTATATATATATATGTTAGAAACTGTAAAGTGAAGGAGTCTTGGCACACGCCTCAGTCCTCAACCTCTGCAATACTAACTGTAACACTACTGTCACTGAAAACCTTACTAAATACATTTTTTGTATTTTGAAGTGACTTTTGTTGTTGCTTTGTTTGTGTTGAGTTGGTTTTAAAAGCACCTGTTTTTCTTTCCTCCATCTCACCCGAGCAGCTTATTGATTGCACGTATTCTTTCTGTGCGTTTTAATTAGCAGATTTTATTTTATTGTCACCATTCATCTCTCCTTCTAGGTTTTATCGCCATGCAAATAAAGCCCACCTTAAACAAAACGACAGCCCTGAAGGGCCCATTATTACTCTATCATGAGAGCCAAAAGATAACACAAATCACAAAGCTTTACATTTAGTGGTGTTACTCGGAACAGCCCAAAAACACAAATCATCCTGAAGGGAAAACACTGCAAAACTATTCAGTCATTTGCTGTTTTGCACCAGTCTCCATCTGGTTAACTAATGCAAAAAGATAAAGCCTACCATCATCAATCTGATTTCAGCTACGAAAAAGCAAAATAACTGCTGTGTCATCGCTATGGCTGGGTTTTGAACATCAATACTTAACTCAATTGTGTCTGTAGCTAGGGCTGGGCAATATAACTAAAATCAACATTATGATATTAATGATATCTTTCCAATATTGATATACATCATTACATGGAAAATTTGGAGATAGTTTTGCCAAAGGTCAAGAAAATACTGTCAACTTTAAATTTAATACACTGAACTGTGTTCCACTGTACATTGTAAAATAACTATCTTAATAACTAATTTTATTAGTTTTTGATTAGTTTGAATTGAACATAATTTTCTAAATCAATAACATGATATGATCATGTGGTCACTATAAGATTACACCAAAAGATAATACAATAATATAGAATTATTGCAAATCTATTGAAAATTGTTCAGTTTTTAGTCATATTCTTGTTTACTGGCTTGTATTACTTGATACAGAACCGAATTTTGTATTTTGCATATTTGAAAGAAGAAATAGCACGTTCATTCTCTTACAAAATGAAAAGCTACACTCATAAACAATAAAACGCACTGTTGCTCTATAAAATACACCCAGGTGTGGCTTCAGTCTCACTTGGTCTGGTATGACCAGTAGCTTATGGTGGCTAATGTTAGCAAACTTTAAATAGATATTGCTGCATAAGAAACGTTACTGAGTTAGTTCACTAACTTTATGACTCCTCTTTACTTGTGCTCCTGTTACACTACGTTTTAACGTTTACAATTATCCCATAATAGAGGTAATGTGGGCTTGAGGCGACATTAGCCACTACTAGCATAACACACCCGAATCTCCAACCTTACTGTCTGCAATTGAGTTGCATTGTGGTAAATGTAGACGCCGGGTTTTGACAAGGAAGGAAAATAAATAGACTAAAAAAGACGTTACCTCTGGATCTGATGCATCTGTTTTGATCCTTTGTTTTGTTTTTTTTAAACTGTACATTGTGAGTCCAACCATGTTATAGGCGTGCAATGCCAAAATCGGTAGAATATACTTTTAAGTAGGCTATCTGAATAATGTTCACAATGAGAGCCATGTATAGTGCTTTTGTTTCCAGCTCAAAAACATGACAGTGCTCATTTTGCTCTTTCAGTCAGAGACATTTCAGTCTATCAATATTCCTCAAACCAAGTTTAAAAGCTTATTCACAAATTAAATTATAGAATTGATTGTGACCGAGTATGCAGGAGCTTCTGTCTTTAACATCTTGTACTGTAGCACTGGCATCAAGTAGCACAATAACAATAGTTTCTCCTAAGATGTGGCTCATGTTTTGGTGGACGTTCTCTGTCAAACACAGGACATTTGTTTTAAAAAGTGCTGACATCGGTGAGCAGTGTTGACTGTGGGATGTGTTGCTATTGACGAGCCCAGATTCACTGAATACCACACGGAGACATTGAATGTACCAAGACACCAAACTGCTGACACTTCAACATCACAGGCTGACTCTAACCTTCAAGTGACCAGCTCCAACAGGGCCGACAGGAGGAGACTGGTTTCCCTTTCATCTCACATTCACAGGTCTATCTGAGTGAAAGCCCAGTCAGGTCGGCTGGTAGTCGTTTTTTATCAAACTAAAGAGGCCGTGAGGAACATTTGTGTTCATCACCAAGCCAAAATATTCAATCTGTGCTCAGTCAACAGGGTGTCAGAATGAAGGCAGATGTCCTGGAGCATGTACCAGTTCTGATTAATACTGGACTTGTGTTAATTAAAAGATAAAGCCACCAGAAAATACTTTGGCATTTGTGGTGAATACACCAAAAATTAAGTCCAGCTTGTGGCAATGACATTTTTGAAAAGAGGATGACCACACACTAAGCTCCAGTGGTTTTATTTATCACAGACGTGAAAGACCAACCGTCTTTTTCAAGTCAAAAAAAGTAATTTAGCTCTGTCTGGGACTATGTAAACAAAGCACCATCACATCTCATTATGGTTTGATGGCAGGAAATGATTTAGCTATCCAAAGCATCAGCAGTAAATGTCAGGTTTTGCTGTCAGTCTCTTTAAATCAAAAACTGTTTTGTATGCGTTACATTTTGCACCAATCTACAATCAAGCAGGGAGAAATCAATCATAGAAGAAGCAGGGAGTCCAATTTCTCCACTGACAGTAGCCTCAATTGACCATAATGCATTGCTGTCACGAGAAATGTTTGAGTTTTTTCTTGCTCATTTCTATGCTAACAACATCAAACCTACAGCTGAATGCAACAAGTTCAAGCTTGTTCTCTGGGAGGCATTGAAAGGCATTATGGGGAGTGTAGGACATCCCGAATAGAACTATATAACATTAAGGTTAAGGGAAAGTTGGTGCACCAAAACATTGCTGTCCTTCACCACTAAATAACTCCACCGAAATCACATATTGATCATAAATAAGAGTAATATGAGGGGTGAAATGTACTTGAAGATTTGGCAAATGTTTAAGCTGTTTAATGTATGCAACATAAAAATTTGTATCACTTTTTTACAACCAAGCCTGTGCTCCAGTGGGTGGGCTTTTGTAAAACAACATGGTGTGCTAAAAATACCTTGGAGACTTTGGATCATGAATCTGTTAGATAATCCCTGGAATTGGGACAGGCATTAATCCACCCCTGCTCTACTGTACATCATGCCTCAGCTACTGGGAAACAACATTTTAATAACCCACAACAAAACAAATATAACAAGTACCTAATGTGGATACCCCTGAGAAGGTAAAAGTGAGGTTTCTAGAAAATCTGGTTTTGGGTGAGATGTGCTCAGTTAGTTTGGTGTCTGTGGGAGGAGGGAGGGTGTGTCTGCAGGGCCCTGATGCAGCACAAGGGACTTGACAGTTGTGTTTATATCTCAGCACAAACTGTGTAGCAACTAAAACAGGACAAAGGCAGACTGGAGAGAAAAGAAACACCCTGATGAGTTCAATGAACATGGGAAAACAGATAAAGTAATGGCTGATGGAGCACATGCATGCAGCTTTTGGTCACATAGTACCCTCATCTGCATGCTGACGCCACACACACATAACTATTACATGTATAAACAGCTTAACTTACTCGTTTTTCACGTATCTACTCTCATGAAAGACCTTGTCCAGTTGGATCACCGCCTGTCCGAGGAACACGTCCAGCCCGATGAGCGCCCGGTGCATGACGGTGAGGACCAACTCGTTGCTCCCGGCCGGATAGCCGCTCCGCCCGTTGCTCTCCAGCACGCCGGGCTGCAGCTCGAACGAGCACTCTTCCCTCCACTCCGGCTCGGTGGTCTTCTCCACCACGCAGGTCGAGTATTTCTCCTTCCCAAGCTGGATGATGGTGTACACGTCGCTGGTGCCGTGCTTGCCCTTGCCCCGTAAGCCCCTGCCTCTCAGCACCGTCACCTGGACGTGGGTCGGTGCCCATTTCTGGTCCTCCTCGACGGTTAGCGAGGACATGTCCCCCTCCAGACAGACAGACCGACCGGCCGACCTGCCGCGCACACCGTGACGAGGCGAGGCAACCGCGGAGAGGTGGTGGTGGTATCCGCCGCTTCCTCCCTGCTCTGGGTGTGCAGTCACATCAGCTCCGGGGTCGGCGGGCGGTGCCGCATTATGGCTGTCTGTAGTCTCTGCGAAGTTTCCGTGGTTGCCGGGTGTTTTGTGCCCTGGCTGTTCCTGTGTTTCGCAGCAGTCTGCTCTGCGGCACCAGCAGCGTCCGTCCCCGCACGGCGTGTCCCTGCCTCTCTCCTCCTGCCGTACGGGCCTCTCTGCGGGCAGCGACGTCACGCCTCTATCCTCCTTCTTCTGCAGGACGAGGAGGAAGTTCAGCTCCGACACAACACATGGGCTATATGTACAAACATTACAATACAAGCCCGTGCTGGAATGTAGGGTGTGACATATCTGCGTGTTGTATTATTCAACCAAATCAAGTCCACTCCTCTGAAAGAATGTAAAACTCGTCTCTGTTTGGCTGTGATGGCTGTCCACACTGCAGATACCCTTAAGGAGGCCTCTGTACAAGCCATAAAAACATTCTTTTGAAAACTACATGAAAGCCAATGAGGTGGCTTGAAGTCCTTTCCATGTACTTACAGCAGTAGACTTAAACAACTCCCACAGACTCCCACAACACATCAAATGTTATTTAACATCTGACATAGGGCTGTAATGATAATTTTCATTATCGATTAATTATTTTTTTCTCGATTATTTGCTAAAACATCAGAAAACTGTGAAAGATGCCCGTTACATTACAATTTCCATGTTTTGTCCAACCAACAGTCTAAATCCCAAAGATATACATTTTTACTATAATGTTAAGACCAGAGAATATGTGGCATTTTTGCTTGAAAACTGACATAAATGATAAATCGATGATCAAAATAGTTGCTGATTAATTTTCGGCCCATTGACTTACAAATTAATCAATTAAATACTTAATCTCTAATCTGAGAAGGTGTGAAACCTGAGAGTCATAAAATGTGCACATAATTTACAAGATCAAAGTAGCCATGTTTATACTGTAAAACTAGAACTACATTTTTATTTTGAAAGGAAATGGCTTGAAAACTGACAGTTTCATCTGACAAAACAATCCCACCTCAAGGTCCACTGACTAGCCATACCACATGATCTTTATCAGTGGATGGAGTTTGCTCAGTTGTCATGGAGATGGATCTGTTGACTCACACGCTGTCAACTAGCTGTTATGATTTCATCCATACATCGCCTTTATGCCTTCTTTTCCATGTTGGCTTAAAGTTAAGCATGAAAGTTCATTCTTGACAAACAACCACAACTCAAGGTCCACTTACTTGCTTTTAACTGTATCACGTGGTCTTCATCAGCAGTTTTATTGCCTCTATGACCACTAATGATGGATGAGGATACTTTACGATCAATCCAAATCTTCAAGTTTTCTTTTATCTGGATATTTTAAGTAGTAACAAAGACTATTGCAATATTTTTGATCCTGATCCATCAACTCAGAGGTTAAATGCTGCATCTTTACAATACATTTACCCAGTAAACATGTACTGAGCACTGTTGCCCTTTTTAAAGCCATGCCATGTTTCATACTCACACAGTTTCATCTGAAATCTGTGCAGTCCTTGTTTCTTGAGAGTGCGCTGACATTTTAACTATGACCCAACTCTCCTGGTTCTGTTGTGAATGTGGAGGTTGAATGTACAGAGATGCAGCCATTTTTGGAGTCTTGTTAAGGCTTGGCTGAGTTTAGTCTTCTTGGTCTGAGAGCAGAGAGTCCATACATGATGATCAGATAGCAAATATACATTAGTGCTTTGCTCAAAGGCTCTTTGGCAAGGGAAACAACATTTCACAACAAACTAGGAAGATTCTGATTGCTTCCTTAAAATCAGTTTTGTCTAATAGTTATGAATCCATATCTCAGATCTTTTAACCCCATATGCTCTCTTTCTCTCTCCTCCCTTTTTTCTCTTACTAAAACAACATTTCTCATTTCCTACACCACCATTTCTTATTTCATCCACCTGCAAACCTTGAGGCACACACCTGCTAAACATTAGCATGTTAGCATGCCGATATTAGCATTTAGCTCAAAGCACCGCTGTGCCAACATATAGCCTCAGAGCCACTAGCATGGCTGTAGACTCTTAGTCTTGTTATCCTTTGTGAAGCACTGTAGAAAGGGTTATACAAATAAAGTATGATATTATGCTTTTATGATTATGGTATATTGTATATGGTGCAGGGGGTTTAAGGGGAATCTGTGAAGTTTAATATGACAGCCACTGGCACCATCTTCTTCGTCAACACTGCAGGCAGGATTTTCCAGACCAAAGCACCAAAGGTCATGACATTAAGTTGACCACATTTGAGATATACCCGGCTGATATTTTTGGCACATCCTGTTAGTGTTTTCACATGATGATTTCACTATTTCCAGAACATTACAGCAAACATCATGACAGCAGATTATCGCATATTGCAGGGTTTTTCAAAAGAATTCCCTTGGGTGTAGAGTAAAGTCAACTTTATGTATGCCGCATGTTTTAATTGCTTGTAGTAGTGTCCTTGTGGTTGCTCATGTCATTTGTCAGGCTGTTTGCTGTCTTCGACTTGGTACTTATGCCTGTTAAGTCTTTTTAAATTCTGGTTTCTTTTATCTTTTGCATACTAGAAGTCTTCTTATCCTTCCCTTTTGTTTTGTTTTTGCCCCTCCTTCACCATCGAGACCCTGTTTGTCTCTCACCAGCTGTCATTGTGAGGAAGAATTTGTTTCCAGTTGGCTTGCCTGCTTCAGTCTTGTCTGAACTTACTTGACGTGCTGCTGTGAAAGGCCTTGTACGACCCTGGGGCGTGTGAGGTCATGTCTGCCTGAGAGTGACTGATGGGAGGACTGAGCCAGTTAATGTTGCTGCTGGTGTTGTAGTGCTGAACAGCACAGCTTACATGTGAGAAAATCAATAAATGTAAATAATTTGCTGCTGCTCGACCTGAGGAAAATGGACGGCCTTCGCTATACGTCATATCCCAGTCTATTTATTGACAAACAAGTTAAAGGGATCATTAGATCATAAAAATACAGTAATTCTACACCACATCCTAATCCCTCAAATAATAATAATAAATATTTTAAAGAAGAGTTAATGTGCTTCACATGGGAAGTTAAGATTAAAATGTTTCTGCACCACGAATAAAAGTAGGCAATTAAAAACACAACAATAAAATACATCACAGTAAAATAAGATTTAAAGACCGAATTAAAACAGATAAGACAGTCGGTGAAGATACTAAATTGCACCACACGAATTAGTAATTAATAGAGATTAGTTGTTACTAAATATTTACTCCCAGTAACTTCCAGGTGTAGCTGTTACTGTAGCTAACTGAACAAGCTAGCTTAACTGACAAAACTAGCGTTAGCTTGTTCACGTATAACCCATTTAGATTGAAGAGTAAAAGAGGTAATATGGTCAACATAAACACATCATTATTCAACAGCATTGAAGGTAAACTGGAAATATTACACTAGACTTCACCAAAATAAAATAATACCTCAAATTACAAGTGCTAACATTAGCCTATATAACCAAATGATGTCAGCTGGGTTATGTAATCACATATTTCTCTCTCACTTTAATCTGTGTGAATACTATTAACTTTTAAACACATATTTCTCCATGTATCCAGATATTAAACAAGCTAGCTAGTAGTTACTAAGAACTTAGTATGGATTTTACACACAAACCTAGTAATGGATTTATAAACAGCCAGTGCAACCCAATCCAGATCCTCAGGAAGGGCGTTCCAGAGCTGAAGGGTCCTGACTGCAAAAGCCTGCTGACCTCGTCTTGAGCTAGGATTCAACAAAGACCAGAGTAAGTTCTTTAAAAGTAGTATCTTAAAATCAGCTCTGAAAGTGTGTGGTAACTTGTGAAGAGAGGATAGAACAGGGGCAATATGAAAAGCTAGTCACTAAAACAGGTGGGTATCTTTTTTTACCTTAAAAGAATACTTTGACAGTTTGGGAAATACGTTTATTCACCAGTAACTACAGGCAGCAGCCGGTTAGCTTGGCTTGGCATAAAGTCTGAAAATGGGGAAACTGCTAGTCTGGCTCTACCCGAAGGTAACAAACGACGTTTGTTTAATCCGTATAAAAACCAAAGTGTAAAAACGCTAATTCCCCGTTGGTATAGGACTGTTTCCTGGTTGGTGGCCGTTGCTAGGCAACCAGCACAGATTCCAGGAAGTTACAGCGGAAGTTAGCCTTATATTTAACGGATAAATATAAGAGTGGTATTGGTCTTCTCGTCTCATTCTCCGCCAGAAAGCAAATATTTCCAAAAATGCCGAACTGCTTTCTTTTTTTTTGAAGTTCTCATACCAAATCTGAACTGGGACAGACTGTCTTACTACTGGAATGAACTGCAAAGCAAACTGAAACTCATTCCTCCCTCCTGATGGACATGAAGTACAGCTTATTGATGTTTGTAATAATATCTGTGAATCTTTTAGTGAATGTGTGATGACTGCTTTGTGTGACTGAATTTTCTTGTGATGTTTTATGTAGGCCTATGTAAATTTGTTCTGTGGTCTCTCTTGTAAAAGGACACTTCCTCCCACATATGAAATATGTCCTTTATGGGCCAATTTGTGCTGACAGGAAGAGGATTCTCTTTCTTTGAGGGGATTTCTTTTAGGGTATTTTGACAGAAGCACTTGAGATTTTCCACTCAGGTAAAGACTGAGTAAACAGACTGGCTCTGAAGTGGCGACCGAGGAGAGGGCGGTAACGTGGGCCACTTAACAAATCTCTGTATCCATGAAATTTGAAGTGCAGTGCAGAGTTTTTAGTCAACAGGGAAGCTGAAAATGTGGGTGATTATTTAAGTATTTCTGACTAAAACCCCGTCTTCCCACTCATTTCTTCACTCATCAACAAACCTCCACAAATATTGACTTCATCCTTTCTGTCCTCTCATTGACGTATTTTCAGCTCCAACAAGTATTTAATAACTGCTGCACAAAGAAAGAGATTGCTAAATAAAACCATTAAAAAGTTTTTATGCGAGAGATGGATTTGGATTGTAATATTAAGAATGTTTTGACTCCCACACGTCCAGTTTATTGCCTCCTGCAAAATTGAATTTGTCCACTGTGGTCACATTATTTTAGATACCAGGAAGCTGTCCATAATGTTTCATAGGAAGTTAATTTTAGTGGCAGCAGTAATGAGGTTTGAGAATAAATTCGTTTTTAGGGAGCTAGGAATGCAGGTGTCAAGGTGAAGGTTGTGAATTGGAAAAAAAAAAAAAAAAGGTCCAATCTGATGGGTTTTAAGGAATTTCTGTGAGTTGGAAGGTGCTACAGAAATATTTTAGCCATCTTGCCAAGATGGAGTTTTTGGCTGTGGAAAGATGTGATTTTGGCAGAGCGATGAAGCAGGTTTGGTTGGTAGAAGTCCAGATATCTGTTACTGTGGTCCTGCAGGCAGTGAGGGCAGCAGGCAGGCATCATGGTTGTTACGTACAGACTTGCATCATATTTGCATTAGCAAATAAATCTTAATGTTGTGTTTTTACCTTACTTGGACTGCCAGCTGGCTGGGAGTTTGCTGCAAAGAAAAATATGGTATATTTTAAAGAGATGAGGCGTTTTAAGTGAATTTAGTGTCTAAATTAATCACTTTTTTAAAAAACCCTGATTTAACCTCAGTGTGACCTTGATTACATCATAAAAATCCTTGTTCTGTATCCATGCAAATCAAAACACATTGATTGTGCAGGAATGGCTGACATGCTTTGCATGAATTATGAGGGCCCGCTGGTTTTACCCACACAGCCAAGAGTTTTGATGGACAGTTGGATGTCTGATAACAACTTGAAGTTGCAGAGTAACCAGCTGAGGCGTGCAGCGCCCTCTGTTGGGCATCTAAGGCAACAACAGTTTGAAGTTTGACTCAATGTGGACATTATTTGAGAAGCCATCTCTTCAGGGCTGCAAATGACCATTAAACAATTAATCATTTAGTCTATAAAATGTCAGAAAGTAGTGAAAAACGCCCATCACAATTTCCCAGAACCCTTGGTGATGTCTTCAGGTGTCTTGTATTGTCTGATCAACCCTCCAAAACCCCACAATATTAAATTTATAATGATAGAAAACAGAAAAAAAGGAAACCGAACAGAAAATATTAAAATTTTTGATGGCTAACTTTCTGTTGATTGACTAATTGTTTCAGCACCATGGATTAAACTGAGTTTTGCAATTGAGGTCAACTTCAAAGGTCAGGAATAAACTTTCAATCTTAATTTTTAAGCCAATGTAGGCAAGAAATCTTTAAAGTGCTCATAAAATTAAAATTTCAACAATTCTACAATTCTGTTGCTGAAGAAGTGTGATCGTGTGATACCGAACAGCTACTAACGGACCTTGTGAAGAGATTGTGTTATTTTCCATGATACGGTGCCAAATTGCCTGTTATTTCCTAATGCTCCACGGACCAATATGAGGTTTTACGTCCTCTAATCACACAAGAGACAAAACCTATTTGAGAGCCATAAAGGCATCTAACAGGCTCTAAACGAGGGGCTGAAATGTTTAGCAATATTTTCTTACAAACTAATCTGTCTAATTAAGATTTTATCCGCGCCAATCACGAAGACGACAGAGAGATTTCTATAGAAAGCCCTGTGAAGAGATCAACTCAGAGTTTAGGGGCCTCATCAAAGAAAGATTCCTCGTCTATTCTGGGAGGCGAGCTGTCAATCATCCCCTCATCAGGCTCACAGATCCATATCAGATCCTGACACCAACAGCTGTTACATAATTACAGCTAATCCACATGTAAGATGGATATACGCACACACATATGAACACACACTCTGGTAGACAATAAGGGCCAGCAGCTGCCACACACACACACACACTCACATACACTATCTGTGGAGCCAAGAGAAACAGATATACGAAGGCCCGAAGTGGATCCAGTTCAAACACCGGAGTGCAAATGGCCTACTTAGAGTTTAAACTGGGTAATTAGAAACCTAATCAGGGCTCACTTTCTCACCCCTGATGAACGTAATGAAATGCTCCTGTCCTCGTACGTGACACTCACACCAACGCAGATTCACGGGGCCCGAAAAACAGCTGTGACTGCCTGTAAATTCACCTCACATCACGGTGTGCCAACAGATGTTTCAAACTCATAAAAGAAAGGAAATCCAAAAGATGCATAAAAAAGGAGTGACATTTTCTGTTTTACACTTTAAGTAAATTCTACTGTTTTTTTTGCATCAGATGGTTTATTATCAGTATCAACAATGATACTACTAATAAGATAATAATTGATTATTTTAGAATAGAATTGAGTGGAACTTAATTGTAAAAGCAGCACAGGAACACGTAGCATATAAAACAAGTAACTTATAGTACGATTGTGGTAACAAGATACCACTGAGACGAGAAAATACTTAAGTATAAAGTGCACTAAGGGTGCACAAGTGAAGAATATACCTAAAACAAAGCAACAAACATAACTGTTGTTGCTGCAAGACTTGTGGCTCAGTTTTTAGCTTATTAATGCTGGTTGCACTTGGAATAAAAGACTTTCAAAAAATATTTTAGTTGCCAAAGTCACCCTGTAGCGCCTCCTAGAGTTTAGAGTCTCAAACTGAGGAAATAAAGGATGAATACTGTCTGTCAGGATGGTGCTTAAGGCTATAACTAATGCAGTCTAGTCCTGCAATAAATCCTCGCTTCATGAAGGTTATAATGTTCAGTTTTTCCCTCACTGATAAAAATGGGGTGGACAAACTAATAGAAACCCCTGTCAGTATAACCAGTCTATGTGATTGCCTCCTGTCTGTCATATTACACTGCTGGTGAGCAGCAGCTGTTACTGGGCCGTGAGCACTGGTGGTGATACTGGTGTTACTGGGCTTTATGTAAATCCAAATATTTAGACTGTGTGGAGGAGATCAGGTATCCGCCGGACCCGAGATTCCATAATGACTTTTTATCTGGCCTGAACAGGAGATCATGGATCCAGAGGAACAACCCAAACTAAACCAAAAGCTTCTGAAGACACTCAGCCAGCCAACATTTCAGGTCAAGAGAGGTCATTTCTTTTTATACGGCCTCTATGAATTTTGCTCAGCAGCTAAATGTGGCGAGTACAGCAGATTTATTTCTGGCACTAAAGTATATCAGGTGTTTAGCTTCCATCTTCTTGCACAGTGATATTTTGTATTTGGACATAACGTCTCAATCTCTGTATAAACAGCAACCTTCCCAGTAGTGAAAAACAGTGTAACATTGTACAGACCTCTTAAACCAATAACCCAAACATTTGGAAATACAACTTTTTTCATGCTGCATGTTCACAGTAGCAAGAAAACAAATCATCCCTCTCCATCTTTTCAGACGATTTTATGGAATCAACATTTTCTGCTACATCTGTGGTAATTATAAGTGTGTAGGGTTGCACACATTACAGTAATACTGGTGTTCCTATATGTTTTCATTAAAATCACGAGGCTATTATTCAAAGTGAGGACAGAAGGCTTGTTGTGCAGTTTATTTAAATTGTGAACAGATCTGTGACATTCAGATCAGCTCTGTGAAGGTAGATGAGTGTTATCCTTTCTGAACAGCAAAGAAGATTAATTCAGCGCCAAAAGCCATGCAGCCCACAGCCCACAGCACACTCCCAGCCTGGCCCGCTTGCTGCGTTCAGGTGCGGTCAGTCAATTTAAAAGCTGCAACTGTCAAGATGAGGTTGGATGCAAAGAGGAAAACCTTGGAAGAAAGTTTTTCTGTACTTTCAAACGCAGTTTCAGCAGCAGAGAGCAAAGTTAAACTGTAGCAGCAGTACAAGACGTGTGCATGTGTTGCATGATGGTTTGACTATGTATTTTCCAAATATCAGTATATTGCATTCTGACTATAGTTTAACCTTAACAAAGATACCTTAGTGTCTTGTGCACATTAGTGGCTCCAAAGGCATCACATTAGTAAGCTGCCTGTATTACTTTACAACAATTTTACAATCAACAAATCAACATCATCATCGAAAATCATATTGAACATATCTTCAAAATGTTCCCTTTAAGATTTACGTTCATACTGAGCATACTGTATGCAAAATGTTACTACTGACAGTGTCTGCAAAGTGTTCACTGTCAAAATATTCATGTTGAGGCACCTAAAAGTTGGTTAGAGTTAGGGAAAGATTATGGTCAGATAGATAGATAGATAGATAGATAGATAGATAGATGGATACTTTATTTATATATATAACAGTCACATAACAAACACACCAGTGGGCACAAAATACATTTTAAAAAAGTAGAAAAAGTAATAATTATTGAATTATATAATAATAATTATTGAATTAAAACTTAACTAAAAAGAAATAGGTAAAAATAACAGTTAGGCCTAAATCAAACATCTTGTCATGTTCACGGGTTCTTTTTAAAAAATAAAATAAAATAATGTAAACTGAAAGGTAGATTATAACTCATCATTGATCATTAATGTGCAGTAAACTCATGGTTATCATATTTCCGGCAGCCCCTGAACGCACCCTGTGGACGGTTTCTGCTGCGAGACGCACCGCGACACTTGCGGTGAACAGCTGGCAGAGAACGGCGTGTTTTTCTTTGCGGGCTCAATAATACGGTGTTGGTTTACCAGCTCTGGGGATGTGGGCTCTCCCTTTGTGACGCTTAACCGGAGACTTAGTGGTCTTTGTCCGATTTATATTTTAATTATCTGCTAAACTGCGGCTGAGGGCCATGTGGGAAAGAACCGAGGACTGACCTCAGCAGCTGTCAATCACCCAGCAAGGAGGAGGACTTAACATATTCACATGTTGTTTATATGTCCTATTGACACACACACACACACACACACACACACACAACATTTAATATATTTAAAAATACAATATTAAATCAGGTCTTTATTTGGTTCATTTCATTTCCAAACTAGGTGACGCAGCTGTAAACTAGATCCTCTAACTGGAGTTTCACTTTCTACAATAATACTGAGTTTAAAACATTTTTTAGGTTTCTAATGCATATTCCTCCAAATCAGAATCAAGTGGTGATCTAATACAATCAGTTCAGTCTAAACAACTTTGTATTTGACGCCATCTGTTGGTCATGAAATCCATCTCTGCAGAAAAAAACCCAAGATGCATTTTCTGACTTTTCAAAATGCCATTTTAAGACATAAAAGGCATTTTAAGTATATATATATATATAGTTACTTTTATATTGTTCCAAATTTCATTTTGGGCCACATTTCCTCCTAACGAAACAAACAAATATACAAATAAATCCTCCTCATTTGCTTTTGATGATCTTACATAACTTCAGGTTGGACATTTATTATTTAGGGACAAATCTCAAGCGGTGGAAGAAATATTCAGATCCTTTACCACAACGTAAAAATAACCTATTACAAGTTAAAGTCCTGCATTCATAATCCTAGTTAAATAAAAGTACAAAAGTATAATGAACTAAAAGTATCAAAGTAAAAGTACTGCAGTAAAATGTCTCCTGTAACTGATATATGTTTCTGTCTGATGTTAATGTGTAAGCAGCATTTCACTGTTGTAGCTGCTCAGAGGTGGAGCTAGCTTTAGCATCTTTATATACTGTTAGCTAGTTTAGTCCAGTGGTTCCCAACCTGGGGATCGAGCCCCCCCAAAGGGTCACAAGATAAATCTGTGGCATCATGAGATGATTAGATAATAAACATATTAAGTCTATTAAGATTCATAGACATCTAAACTGTGACAAGAGGCTCCAACTGCTTATTTTGTGAGGAGCCACTGGTTGAATCTTGAAAAATGTATTTTATAAACGGAAATGTTGTTATGTCTAATATTAATCTGAAAAGTAACAAGTAACCATATCTGTAAAATGAATGTAGTGGAGAATGGAAACACTGAAGTAAAGTACAAGTACAGTACTTACTTTAATCCAAACATACCAAAAGGTGCCTTTTCAGACATTTTCTGAGAGATTGGAAAATAATTAAAGCTCCAGATTTGAAAGAAATGGGTAAATGTCATTTTGACTTATATAAAATATATAATATATAAAAGCCAATGAAGTGCCTGTTTAGATTACAAGCCTAGCTTCTGTGTCTGACATGTTTTCTTTTTATTTTATTCACTTCTGTATGTACTACTTCATTTAACTTATTTATTATTGCACATATTCTTGAACAGTTGCACATTCTTTAATCAATCAATGTCTTGAAACAAATATTTTACTTATTTTTTATTGTAAATTTGTAGTTTATATGTATGATTCTTGACTTTTGCAGCACTTGTTTTTTCTTTTCTCTTTACTCTGTACTTTATTGTGACCGTTATATATATGTGATAACCTACTTAGCAATAAACTGATTTCTGATTCTGATTCACATTTTTATCAGCATGTCTTCCTCCTGTAACCCCGACATAGTAAAACATACAAACCTTTCCTTAAAACATCTATGTCAAAAAAATAAAATAAAACTGAACATACATTTTATATGTAGTGATTTATAAACATCAGATTGTAATTTATTATAATGGTGCATGAATCTTTAGAAATGTAATCCTTTTCTTCAGTCCCTCCCCCTCTTTTGCTGTTACTTAATACATTTCTGCCTCCATAGACGACCAACAATCGTCTCAGTAGCAGCTAATAGAGATCAAAATGTGGGAAAACAAAGACGAGAAGAAAAGGAGATCTCAGTCTCCAGCTCAGAGGAAGCCCTGTCCTGCCGTCTGCTTGTCTGTGGCGAATATTAAGTGACGGCCGGATGATTTGTCCTTGCGTTTGTCCTCCTCTGATACTTCCTCTCTGGGCGTCACATCCCCCATGAAGAGGCTAATCTGCTCCCAGCGGGGGCTCCTTCCGATGAAGAGCTGAGAAAAAAACACTCAGACATACGAGCTATTGTCTCCGAGTCAACACAGGCCACTCAGCCTTCTACGCCACAGTTCTCACAATATTATTGAGATAACTGATTATCTTGTACTGATATTTTCTAACAACAGTAATGAACCTTCATTTGTGTAACAGGTCATACGTACTCAAGCATGCAGGAAAAAGAACACCAAACTAACTTTAAACTAATCATAGCAAAATCAGTGAATTAAGTTGTACAAAACATGCTATATTTGACCATTTCATGCCAAAAGAACCTTTCCAAGTGCAAAGGGATTCATATTCTGTGCAGGATTTAATCCAAAATGAGACATAAACACTCACAGTTGAAACTCACGCTGAACACATTCTTAGTTTAGCTTAGTTAGCAGCTTTTTTGATGGACAAACCCCAAAACATCTGTACACAGGTAGAAAAGTGGCTGTTGAATGTGTAGTTTTAGGTGTATTGTTGTGACTGATCACTTTTTTTGAGTCATACAAAACATCATGAGAATATGTTGCCAGATTTGACCATTTCATGTCAAAAAAATCCTTTCAAAATACACAAATATTTATAATCTGTGCAGGCTGGAGGAGCAAAATTGTCGAGACTTATAGACCAGAATGCAATGCAGCTACAAGAAAGACGACCTTTTCAGGAAAGGTAGCAACATTTCCTGGACTGGAAAAACTCTCAGCATTATCCCAATCACCCCGAACTAAATGCAACAAGTTTGCATTTGTTCTGTGGGCAAAAGGCAACCTGGGAAATGTAGTAAATAGTACACAGGAGAAGGTAAATTGCAGCACTTCATCATGAAATTACATTGTATGTAGACTGTTGATGGCATCAACAACACACACAAGAAAGGCTCAGATCTTCAGCTATTCTGGATTTGTTCTGAATTGTCTTTTACCCTTAAAATTTACATTTTTTGACCCACATGAGAAACCAACCAAGGCCTTGTTTCCCCTTAAACTGACTCTTATTTTTATGTGTAAGACTTTATTCTATCAGGTGAGTCCAACAAGCCCAAGAAGATGTCATTTTTAAAAGCAGCTTTAAAAACAGAAAGAGAAAGAAAGCTTGCAGAGGCTGAGCAGCCTCCCTGCAGTCTTTTAGGGATTGAACTAATACAGTGGAACAAAAGAGAGAAGCAGATCTAAAGTGGAGTGAGCAGGGCGAGTTTAACGGAGCCCGTCTGATTGTTTGATGTCCCCGGGGAACGCAGAAATCATGTAAGCCCCCTGTAATTTACTGTTTGGGGTTGCCTGGGTAGGGTTAATTCCCATGAGGACCTTCTCCCAGTGTTTTTATAAAGTCGGGATTTGTAAAGCTGCTCTCGTTGACCCCCTGCAGGTCACGAGGGCAGAGGAGCAGCGTGACCCTCCGCAGGACTGAGTACGAGGGTGTGAGTATGAGATAAATGCCTGGAGAAAGAGACAGATATTTGGAAACACTTCACATACAGGGAACAACACTCCTTTTAGGCGTTACGGAACAATCTGTGACATTTTCATGTAAGTAAATGCCTCTTTTTAGGACTCGCTGAAAAAATAAAACACAAAAGAAGCTCAACCTGAAGCCATGAACGTGCATTAAAGCGTTGTTTGCTGTTAAGTCTTTGTCTGGTTGATCTTCACTGTACGTAATGAAATGTACTTCACAGCAACAGCGGCTTGTTTGGAATATATGGAGGAAGAGCTGGGCAGTTTGTATAAACGGTCACCAAGGTTACATAGGTAAAGGACAGAGCGCCACCTACATGAACCTTAGAAATCAAAGGGAAAGATGTTGCAGTTCTGTCAAAGCTGTTTGATTGACAGGTGATCAGGTGAGGGCAGGAAAACACCACAACAAGATATACTTGGCACAAAAGTTGGAGGCATTATTATCCACATTTCCACCACTTGAATTGTTTTTTAGGAATCTGAGAACTTGTAAAAAAGGAGATTTCTGCACACTGCTCTTACATAGACACTTGATGGATATATTTTCGTGTGTGGGAGTTTCCTTTAATACATATATATGAGAATATTAAGCACCTCTTTGACTCACAAATACTGGGCGTGCAAGTCATTTTCCGAGAAGCAAAAAGGCATCTCACTCATTCTGTAAAGCTTTGAAATAGAAAAGAATAGTAGAACAAAGAAACATAAAACACTTGTGAGCGATGAACAGTACAATGTTTTATGTCATTTTGTGATTTCTGGGAACTCTTCTCTTTCCTCTGTGCTGCACATTTTCGTTTAGGTTAGTGTCAGCCATGAGCATAAAAAGGTGTCACACTCTTCTCCCAAACTTGAATCAACTGTCCCAACAAGTCCTCCAAACCCATGAAGGACTTTTGTAAGTCTGGAACAATACCAACATTCTTTGGTTGAAGCTCCACATTTTCTGCTATCTTCACTCTGTATTCTGTTAATTTATCATACTTTTAACAAAATCCTACTTTAGATATAGTAGGTATAGAGAAAAGACATGGGAAGAGAGAGAAGAGTATGACATGTTGCAAAGGTTCCCAGCCAGAATCGAACTGGAGATGTTGCAGGTACAAGGTGTTCGTCTTAGACCACATCCACACTGATACGTTCTTGTTTTAAAACGCATAACTTTAGCTACGTTTATGGCTAGCGTCCACACTGCTCCAGTGTTTTATCTCCTAAAACAGAGACCTTTTAAAACACAGCTGACCCTGTTTAAGTTTGAATTCTCCGGAATTGCGTTTTAGTGAGGACGGGCGGAAACTGAGACCTTTTAAAACGACGACACAGACACCCACGTTTGCTTCCTGATTGGGTCTTAACAGTTAACCACTAGGCCATGGGACGTCCCAGTCCTTGTTAATTTGAAGAGAGTGACAAAGATTTTAGAGTTTCTTGGCCAGCTGATAAGAGTTTCTTTTCCAAGTTGAACAGAAAAAATCCACTGACCCTGAACCAGCTGAGAAGCAGTATGAACTGTAGCCTCTCTTGTGTGTTCATTGTTATCTGGGACCCCTGAATTATTCACAGGAGTTCAGCTGTTATATCTATCAGCTAGTTATAACACAAACCAGTATAAGGTATCAGTCCACCCCAAAACCCTGCATGTGTGTTGCTACCTATTGATAAACCCTTGTCCTAAGCGCCGTCATGCTACTCTGCTACTTTTCCCATGATCCTTCACGGCAGGCCTGTCTGTCTCAGTCCGACACGCGTCCAGACGTGCCCGAAGATTCACAGAGCTTCTTAACTGTCACGGTCAACTCCCGACTGCAGGAGAAAGGGAAGGTCGGGATTAGGAGGGACTGTTTGCTCTCTGAGGCCCTCTGTAACCTTCAACCTGCCCTCCACACTGACACACTGACCGCTGCTATTGATGCAGTCATGAGCACAACCTCCCCCTTTATATCCTTTGTGAGAGTATTATGATCTCCTCCTTTTATCGCTGCAGACAAGAGCAGTTTATTTGTAACATTAGCATCAACAAACAGCAGCGTTTGGTCAATTTAATCCTCATCTGTTGCACTTTTTCCACAACAAAAACATGCAGTTTTCTTGCGTGTTTGCAGACACAAATGATTTAAGATTCACAACCCAGTGGCTGCATCTGATGTTGATATGTATCTCATGAATAAAGCAGCATATATTATCTAATCTACACTTGCTGAAGTTGTTGTATCTCTAAAACCTTTCACCAAAAAATAGTGTGTATTGGTTTTTCTGGGAGGCAGAAGGAAATTTGTATTTTGAGAACATTTCTCACGTCTCATCCACGATACGTCAACAGAGGGGAGAGAACATTTTAGATAAAATACATAGCAAATATTGCTGTTTAAAGCCTGAATCATTTATAACTTCTCCTCTTAAAACGCTGCAGTCTCTGTTTTTGCTACATTAAATATTGTGGTTAGTTGGACCAGTGAAACTTCTGTTCACTCGCCTGATAAAACAATAAAATATGACAGATAAACCTGCATTTAGAGGCTGAACACGAGTTCATGAAGGATTTGGAAAGCTCTGAAATTCTTATTTTCCATTCATAGGTAAATATCTAAGAGTGTGTCTGTGTACCTGCATGTGAACACTAATTTAAGGCAGATTACTTATTTTTATGTATTATTTTATTACTTTAAATTGATTCCAGATGATTTATAATCCCTGGCCTACAGAGTGGGCTCATTGTGTTTGTTTAGCTGCACATGTAGCTCATGATGTGTTTATTTTTGTACGTACACCAACTGTAAAAGTGTAATTTTCTCAACATTTAATATGCATTTTCTAAGTGAGATTATTTCCCTTTGTGCTCGCGCAATTGTGGCATTATTAAAAAATGTCCAAATGTATAAAGCGGTTCTGTGGTGAAACATATTTTCATAACCTGTGAGCTTACAAGGATGTAATTGGCCGTGCAGGAACCAGTCAGGAGCTTAATGCAGCCAAAATGACAACAGAAATGATGTGCAGTGATTGAGCAGACGGAAACAGCACCAATCTGCTGATGAGATGGACTCTAATCTGAATTTCAGCAGTGGCCAGTGTCAAAGCCAAAGGCGTTTGTCCGCGTGCATTCATTGACAGGATCTCAGAGGTTACTTGTCAACACGGCTCGTATAGCTTTGGTAATCTCCCCTCCTCGCCTATAGGCTGATTGATAATTGATCCCTGTTCAAACAGGCTCTCTTTGGGCCACAGTTGCCTTTGAATGCCAAACGAGTCATTCTGCCTCGTCCTCTCACAGCGAGCCTAATCCGATAAACGAATGGGAATGAGTGTCGTCCTCTGCTGATGTCAACCTTTCACTCTGCTGTTTATCTCATATTGTTTACTGATTACTGATGATCGAAATGGACAGGGTCACTCACTGAGGCCTGCTGCTTTGGTCGAAGGAAGAAAAACCTGAAGTCTTACTTAAAAACACAACTAATACACACAGTAACAGCTGCAGCTGGTAATTAAGTACTTTTACTTGGTTTATGACCAAATGTCTCAACTGTACTTTGTGTTAGTAGATGTTAGCATGCTAACACGTTAAACTAAGATGCTAAACACAGTAAACATTATACCTGCTAAACATCAGCATGTTAGCATTGTTAGCCTCACAGAACCGCTAGCATGGCTGTAGACTCTTTTTGGTTAATGGTATTTCCCACCTTTCCAGCTGTTGTTTTTGACCAGATGTATGAAACTCAGCCTTGCAGAGACTTGGAACTTGCCTGAGCTTTGTTGTATTATTATTGGGCAGTAATGCAGGTGTTGATTTTACAGACGCAGACTAATTCCTGTCCAATAATAACATAACTTTTGTGAACATACGTGGGCTCACTATGATGGATTTATAGTTTAAAGTCTGTGTAATTTCATTTTAATACTGTGTGTAAACTCTGAGTAAACAAGGTCCATTGAGTAGCTGTTCTGGAGCTTTCAATTATATTACATCTTCCTCAGCAGATGGAGTTTGCCCAGTTGTCATTGAATTCTGGATGGTTCCCTTTTGTTGGCTTCACGACTCCATGTTGGCTTTAAGCTGAGTTTCATTCTTGACCTTGGAAACAGCCAGAGCCACTTGCACCAGGTTCGGTTGCACCACCTGTTTGTAAGTTCAAATTTACTTATAATATAAGTGTTAACTAAGTGGAGATTTACGTCTCATGAAATAAATTAAATGGATTGTACGACAGAAACTAGCTCATATGTAGAAATGAGTTTCTACTAAATATTTACATCTTGTAAACGCCAGGTGTGCTGACAAAAACGTTAGCTTGCTAATGTACGACACGTTTAGATTGAAGAGCAGATACAGTCGACACATCTGACGTGAGACTTTATTAAAATATTGTTTAGTAATGGTTTTAAATGGCATTTCACAAAAATAACACATTGTTATGCTAATAATGTCAGACTAAGTGACCAAATTCTGCTTCTTAGGTTAGCATAACATTTCTCATTCTGAACTCTATTAATATATTTCTGTAGCTAAAACACATATTTCTCCATGTATGCAGATAAATAAAACAAAGTTGTACCTACATTTACATTTAAGTATTTAATATATCATCTAACACTGTTACTGTTGGCAGTTATGCTCCAGTTTAAGATGCTACAGTGACTTCCTGTTTACTGTTGATTGCTTTGGATTGGACAGCGTTAAAGATGTTTCCTAGCAACCAATTTACAAACTACTAAAGTCTTAAAGTCTTAATGGTGCAACCCGATACAGTAAATCACTAGCTTGACTTTACACACACACACACACACACACTTATTAATCTACAAATAGCTGGTGTAACCCAATCCAAATTATTGGAACAAAAAGCTGCCTTAAAGATACATTCACAGCTAGCCACGCTATAAGAGCTGCAGGAGAAGTAATAAAAACACGCAGGAAAATGTTGTTATAACTCATATTACATATGTACTTGTGCAGAGGAGTTATGTTACTGTTTTCTGGTCCAACCTGCCTTCACCCTGCTGCCTGCGTTAAATTTCTCCTCTACCTTCACAGTGAAGAGGATAGGTCAGTCAGTGATCAGCCGAGGCCCTGAGCAACACAATTTTATTTGTAAGGCGCGACGCGGGGAATGACATTTAACTTGTTATTATTTCCCAGAGAAGATTAATGATAAATTGTCCATTATTTTTCCCTAAAAGTGAAAGATAAAACCACAGTCATTTGCCCTAAAGCCGGAGTGCCACCACTATGCAAAATGACAGCCAATTATCGGGGCCTAGTTTGGGATAATGACTTTACAATGAATCTTTTGATTGAAATGTAACTTGGTTGGCCCCTGGGCAAAGTGCAAAAAAAAAAGAATAGAGAAGTTACAGAAACACTGAGCAATATATAACTGTGTTCATCTCTTTCTCTAGGTCTCTCGCCCTCCCTCTCTCTCCACTCCTCTTTAGAAATAGCTATAGGAGAAAGCCAGAGATATGCATATATTGATGGAAAAATTATTAAGTCGCAGAGGGCTTGCAGCAAACATAAATTAGCATATTCAGGGTAAATATGCAGACTATTTACGATAATAAGACCGGATTATTCAATTCAATGAATGTTAAATAGATGAGGAAATGGTATGTGTCTTATCTAGTCAAAGCTTCTATTCATTTTAATCGCTTCCCAATTGAACTCTTCATTTTATTCTCTCTGAGTTATTGTTCCCATTCCAGCCAGCGATGGCACATATAGGTCCTGGTAGATTTCCGCCGGTCACGTGGTTTAAGTGGCATTCACCTTATTCTCGGCAGGAAATGGAGAAAGTCGACGTCACCCCGAGGCCAGCATCATGATAAGCCCCTTTTCATTATGCACAGGGGCCGATGGACAACAAGATTAGTGGGGCCTTGTGTGCATAAAGGCAGGAACATACAAGTCATCTAGATTAAATAAAAACTGGCTTTTGGACCACAAACAAAACACATTTGGTTTCTTATTGTGTGCATTAAAACTTTAACTTTAATCAGTTTGACCGTGTGTGTGTGTATGTGTTTGTGCATGTGTATTAATTTAATATAGTCTTTCTGACATGCATGCACACAGACACACAGACTGCTACTGCTGCAGGCTTTCACCAATTTCATAAAACACCATGAAAGACACATTTGAACTTATTATTAATCAGCCTACACGTGGAGCAGATTGAATATAAGCCTTTTCAGGTCTTGGAGGGGTTTCATGGGGTCGTTTTGTGCCAGAATGAAGTGTAATTTGGTTATTTCGCACTCACCGCACAAAGTTATACACAGACTCCTAAGAAGGCCAGATTAAGGAATGTGTATTGTCAACAAATCCCATGAAAAGACCAAAACCAACAACATGATTATCCATCTCTCAACACTTTCTCACCTCTGGCTCTAAGCCCCATTTGTTCCAGCTGAAGGCATTAATCTTTAAAAGAACAACGGCCTACAAGTATATAGTTTTATTTTTAAAAAACAAAGGCTCAGTCATTTCCTGAAACAGCTGGTCACTGTAGTTTTTGGCAAACATTACTCAAACAAGAGGAAAAGTGCATTTTCAGCTGCGGATTAATACACATTTGGTTCACTAGTGAGTATTTACAGCAGCAGGACGGTGTATGTGGGACTGAATCAAAGTAAACTACAGCGCCCTTGTTTGTTGTAATGAAGGAACATGTCACGCAGACTGATTTTGAAGATGCAGATTAATTTACTACCACACAACAATAATGCAACTTTAGTATAATATGCAAGTCAAGCCTGTTTGAAGTCTCTATGTGCTGATTTTCACATTGCACAGAAACAGCTCCACATATGAACATTACCACAGAGGACTGAGGTGCTTATCCTTTTCTTATGTTACTGTTGCATTTTCCCATGTTTCTATTGATTTCATTCTTTTATGTACATCTTACTTGTAGCTGTATGTTTTTAATGTAGTACTACTATGTATGCTTTGCCTTATTGTATTATGGAATATGTTATTTTTTTACCTATCTTTGTTCAGATTTGTTGTCCTTGTTTTTAGCTGTATGTCTATTTCTATATCCATTTCTATTGGAACTGTATGTGGAAAACTTTACTGTTTAATGATTTGTTAATTGCCAGCCTTACTTTTGGTACTCATGAAAAATACATATAACAGTAAAACTGTTCTGTAAGTGGGTTTAACAAGTTTTTCCATTCATGCTGGTTTCAATGTTCTATCACTGCAGCAAATCCTCCCTGTGGTATCGATATCATCCCGGACTCAAATACAACCCAACAAAAGATTTGTACTGATTCTGAGTCACTCCATCCATCAGCTGTTTTGACAACTCATATGTCAAAGTCTCCATCTAGTGGCTGAGAGGCTGAAAGACTTTGGGGTTATTTATACAAACTATCATATGCTGCCATCTACTGGTGATATCAGTGTACTCATATTTTCACGAGGTAAAGAAATGCTGTTTTCTTAACATACAAAATGTGTTACACATACAAATATGAAGGTAGTCTAATAACAGTATACTGTATGTCACTGAAGTGGGAAAGTGGAAATACCTTAATCTTATGTGGTAAATTATTATTATTATTATTATTATTATTATATTATGCAAATATGTAGAAGAAAATGTGTAAATAAATTTTTTTTACACATTTTATTCTACATATTTGCATATCTGCATGTTGGCAGGTAAGCGTTCCAACATACCAAATACTTGAAGTGAAAAATGTCTTTGCTTTTTCTTCCTCTGTCACATGGTGGCGCTCTTCTACTAGTATTTCTGCAGGTCACACGTTTGTCATCGCTGTTGACATGAAGCCCAGAAAACCTCACAGTGATCTGACTGCAGACTGTCCTGTTTCACAACCTTGAAACCCCTTCATACTAACAGAAAGTCATTTTATAACACCCTAAAACTTGGTTTGGAAATCTAATTTTACTTCAAGTAGTATTTGACCTGAACTGTTCCTTTCACAGAAGTATTATCAACAAAAGTTCTTTAAATACCAAAAGTAAAAGTCTGTTAAACCATTGTGCAGCTGACAGTCCGCTGAAATGTAACAGCAGGCTAATACACACATTTGCATTGTAATTACACATATTTTGCTCTTATTTGTGCTCTTATTCTAATTCATATTTTTAATTCCACACTAGCCTTTTTAGCACACAGCCATTATGCCACCCTGCATTTAATTTTACTGCACAAACTTATTGTTTGAGCATGTGACAAATAAACCAAAACCTGAATCTATTCATGCTGCAGCTGGTCGTGAGGTTGTGAGGGAGATAATTGTGTGGTGTGGGTTGTTTAAACAATGACAACACATCATAGTGTATAAACTAATCATAGGTTTTATATGTAAAATCTTATTTTGCAATGTAAAACGTACAATATTTCCCTCTGAAGTATAAAGCAGCTTTAAAATGATGCACTCAAGTAAAGTATCTCATAATTGTACTTGAGTAAATGTACTTAATTGCCCTCCACCACTGGTTTTTGTTGATGTGCATTGCATTGGGTTAACAATTAAACAGCTAAATACCCTAAATGTGACATGTGATGAGCTATCAGTGTCCATGCCATGATCAGTCATGACAGCAGACAACAGGAAGGCACAGCAGGTAGCAGCATAGTGGTAACATTCATCTGCAAACAATAGAATCATTAAAAAGCAGGTAATGGGAGTAATATTCACTAAACCTATAATCTATATAGTATCTGCTAATACCTTGTTTCCAGTTGCATATGTATTGGCTTTTAATGTATTTATGATTAAAGGAGAAAAAAAAGAAAAGCCTACATCTCCATCCGCTCCCCCTCCCGTACACACTATAAAAAAAACCTGACATTAATTATTTGCTGTTTTGCAGGCGGGAGTCTGCCCTTTTGCTAAAGGGAGTCATTTATCCCTTTGCATGATGCCTGAAACAAACGAACAAAACAACGACGAGGATCACGATGTTTCCTGCAGCTCATCACAAATCAAATCAGAGTTATTTCGCACAAGCAGGGGAAATTAAAACTGTTTCACTGACGTCAAAGTCATCTGCTGTCTGAAGCATGAAGACTGTCACAAGCAGCTCTGCAAGTCAAGTGGGTTCCAATTTTTTTTGTTGTGGTAACTGTAAGTCTTGTCATCTGTAGGACAGACGTCAGCAGTCTCCATCTTGAGCTCCGTTTAATGGTGGGGGGAAGTTGAAAGCAGTCAGTTTTTATGTAAAACAGGGTCGCAACATCAACAACAAATTGCTAATTGCTTCTCCACTTCTGAGCAATAACATCAATAAGGAGAGGCTCTGATAACAACACGGTTTATCTGGGGAGACCTTTTCTTTACCTTTGATCTCTCTGAATGACACTAATGACAAAAACCTGCATTTGTTTTCTTTGATACTGTAAAAGCTTTTTTGCATCAAGGGATTCGGGACAGAAATGTATCATGGCAAGGTCTGCCTTTTAGGGTAGACCTCCCTGTGGCCGAAAAAGTACTTCATCTTTGTTTCTACTCTGGAAAATCTCCAAAGGGGAACATTACTGGAGTTCATTTAGACTCTTACCCAGCTCTGGGGTTTTGTTCATGTTCTCCCTCTCCTCTCTATCATTTTCCTTTACTGTTTCTTTGTCCTTCTCCGGCTCTGTAAAAGCCTTGCGGGGATGTGAGGGATCCAACTCTCACACAATACTGATTCAGTCTAGGCTGGAGTGGTGGATGCAGAGATGAAAAAGAAAAAAAAACCCAACTCTTTGGCATTTGCTTTTGTATCTCAGTTGGTTGCTTCCCAAGAAAAGAGGCCACAATTACAGTCTGAGTACCAGACGCTACACGT
Source organism: Maccullochella peelii (assembly GCA_002120245.1). Classification (NCBI taxonomy): domain Eukaryota; kingdom Metazoa; phylum Chordata; class Actinopteri; order Centrarchiformes; family Percichthyidae; genus Maccullochella; species Maccullochella peelii. Next base: position 180,527 of record LKNJ01000487.1, on the reverse strand, counting down.
AGGCGCACGTAAGATTCAAAAAGAAGTCTTTCATTCTCGCAAGACCCTGCTGAGAAACTATTTTGTTCCAAGATGAGACTGCCTCCATTTAAAAACTGACATATTTTTTTCAAATGACACACAATAGAAAATTAAAGCACGTTAATGCACCTTTTAAAGGATAATAGCAATCATGATTGACACAGTGATGACACCTCATGAGGACAAAATCTTCTTCAAGTAATTTTTCCCCCTCAAATGGATAAATAGAGTTTTTGAATGGACAGTGATTGCTTAATTCATTCACACCCACAATATATTAGAACAAGACTGAGAGTCTTCAGCCTCGCTCCATTTGCACAGCGCTGCTTTGAGCTAAATGCCAACGCTAGCATGCAATGCTAACATGGTGACAATGACAATGGCAGCGTGCTGATTGTTAAGCGGGTATAATGTTTTCCATGTTCACCATCCAAGCTTAGCATGTTAGCATGCCAACATTTGATAATTAGCACCAAACAACAACTGAAAGTTTGACCTGATGATGGCGCTAGAGGAAAAGTCCAAAGTTGTTACAATTCAGCCTGAAGGGAACATGAATGTCTGAACCAAATTTAATTGCAATCCATCCAATAGTTGTTAAGACATTTCAGTCAAAACCACATGCCAACTTCATGGTGGCGCTAGTTGAAAACTCAAATCAGAGTCATTAGAAGTCATCCTCTGGTCACCATAATAATAATAAACTTTATTTATATAGAACTTTTCTTATCAAAGAGCACACTGGAAATAAAACACCAGAGGATAAAGTAAAGTTAGAAATGTGAAATAGCAAGAGTGGAATAATCAATCAATCAAACTTTATTTGTATAGCACCTTTCATACAGGTTAGTGCAGTTCAAAGTGCTTCACAGATGATAAGATAATAAGACAGAACTAGTGAACAAAATCCCAGCCTATTGAAAATACGTTGCAGGTCTTGTCATGTGGGGAAAATATAACTGAATCTCTGTGTGTAAAAACGCAGATTTGAGTGTTACATGTGTGTTGCACTGATAGTTTTCCAGAAGCGAAATCAGTGGGAGCTGAAACCCACTCGTATTCTTAGCCTTGCACAGTCCATAACATATCAATTATCCCTGATTACTGCATGCCGCGAGGGCAGCACTCCTGCTTGTGCTGTTATATCATCCCTGTAAATACCACAAGAGTCTTTTTCCCGCTCTGCAGTCACACTATGTAACTATTCATTCACTAGATGTGAGGCTCCAGAGTCGCTTTAAAGCCGTCCATATCTCACACTACTTCATGACGCCTCACATCTTCCTAACCCCATACTGTGATGGTGGCTCCGGTCTCCTAGCAACCAGCCCTCTTAGAGGAGGTGACAGCATTTGAGTGGGCACCCTCACCTCTCCACATACAACCCCCCCCCCCC